>UCOM01000363.1:0-86842 GCA_900474385.1 Ormyrus pomaceus
AAATCTTTTTTTTTCTTCTCATATCTCAAGTTACGATACAGAATAGTAATTTTTACTCCTTTTTTTCTCTCAGTGTATATATGTTTAACAATGTCCAATTAAACTTTCTTATTATATAATTTCTAAAAGAGCTGAATGAAATGTTTTAAATATATGCTACACTAAATACTACTCTTTACTTACTGTGATTTTTTTGGGTTAGATGTACATTAATTACCAAACAGCTGACATAACATAAGTAACACATAGAGTGATATAATTAGACGTAACCAAAAAGGAATATAAGGTTTTTATTACAATTTACATTTGTTCTATATTTCCTTAAATTATTTAAAATATCATTAACTTTTTTCAGTAATGATTTAAATTATTATATATATTCTAAATTCCATTAGTGAAACCCCAATTATTAAATTCGAACGTTATTTAAATTTTCAAATTCGTACCAAAACTTATCCAATTATTATAGTTAATTAAGTTTAATTAAACTTAAAAACTAACAAATAGCTGAATAACAATAAATTAGCTGAAGAATTCTAATTTCATTAGAACGATTGTAGCCCCGAAGCTCGCCGATCGCAAGTCTGCGAAGTTCTCGACGCGGAGAAGCGAAAGTTCGCGCGTTTCGGGCTGCTCGATCGGTGACGCGCTTTTTCCCTGTCAATGAAACGCGCTCTAAACGTTCCTACCTCGACTGCTGTCACGGTCAATTCTATGATGCAAAGGAAAATGCAAGAATTTTTCTCCCCTCGCTTGAGCGAGGGCGCGAAGGTTGATTTTCGCAATTTTTTAGGCACATCATTGCGTATCTCGCCTTTTCCATTTCCTTCGCTCTGTGCGCGATAGGTGCATCCTAGATTGACTCGTGCATCTCTTTCGTTCCCTAATTAACGCGTGCAACTCGCGCCGGGGTGTTAAGTTTTCTGCTAAGCGAAATTTTCTCTTGACCCAAATTTTCATCTGCCCGACGACGATTGCGAATTGTCCGAACTCTTCTCGAGATAATTAATTTTGGATTAAAGTTTGCTAGAATCATCGAAGCTGCGCTTTCAAATCATTTCGCACGCGATGCTAAATCAGAAATTTAACTCGAATCTTAAGTTGACAATACTGTCAGATCATGCATTAATTACGTTCAGTATAAGTATCAGAGTAGGATCAGACACAAGGAAAATTGAGCAGAAGCTCTTTCCAACCTCGCTTATATTCATAAACCGCGACTGAACGGGGCGCCGAATCGAATTGTAGCGGGTCTCGGCGAAACGGCCAATGCGACTCGAGGGGAAAAAAAAAACAGCTGTAGTCCCTTACCTTGGGCGTTCACGTCCCAGACGACGACTGTGGCGCCGAGTTGAGCAAGCTTGATCGAGATCTGCCTGCCCAGGCCGCTTCCTCCACCGGTAACCAGGGCGATCTCGCCGGCCACGCTCTTCATCCTGTACCTTCGCGGTACGAGGGCCGTGACCGCCGCCTCGATTATCGCCACCAGGGACAGCAGCAGGAAGCTGATGACCTCGCCGGTCGCGCTCAGCCAGCTCATCCTGGACAGCTGCTCTCTCGGTTTTCTGCGCCGATCAGAGAACCGCAGACGGCTCCGGAGTCTTAATTGCTCGCCCGCGATGTGTCACGAGCGCATGGGGGCGTTTTATACGGCGAGGAGCCGGCTAAGCGACTGCGGCACGCTGCCCGCGCGCCGCGACCGTACCTCTTCGGGGGGTGCAAGCCCGAGCAACGCCGGAAACGGCCGAGCGCCCCACTCTGCCGCCGCCGATCGATAAGCTGATGATGCTGCTGATGCTGCTGCTGCTGCTGCTGCCGCCCGATGCCGCAGCTGGATGAGCCGGGTAACCTCTGCAACAGACAAGTTCGGGCTTTGAGATTCGAAGCTGGTGGTGTAACCGCGAAACTGTATTCCGTTTCGAAAGCCCGGCTTTTTTCAAATCTAATTCAATGATTGTTTGTTGACATTCTTAATCTTTGCAGGGCCGGCATTTTTCAGTTCAAAATCGATATCAATATTTATAAGTAGACCCAGCGTGCCCAGGTGAACTGCCCCTCCGCAAGTGGCCACTAAAGCGACCAGGCCGGCCTTGCAAAGATTCAGTTATCAGTACGTTTATTGTATATTAATACTGAAATCAATTGTTTCGCAATCATCATTCTTCTCGATCATTTGTCAATTATTAAAAATTATAATTACGCCAAGTTGAGATAAGCTTAACGTTTAAATCCGACGCCGACAATCTTAGCGTTTCGTACCAAAATTTTGCTTGTACTTAAGGAACTTGAAAAATAATCGTCATTGTTCAATACAGTAACAGCATTCGATAACGAGTGCGAAATCCATCACGGCTTATCAACCGCCTCGTTGAAAAATTCGAGGTCGGAGCCAATAATCACCGCGGTCATCGGGCACTCGAGTGTAACCTAGTTTAAAAAAAAAAAAAAGAAGAAGAAAAAACCAGAATCAAGACAATGCTCGCCGAAAGAAAGAGTGCTTTATTATAATACGGCGCGAGAGCGGCGCGCTTTCTATACGGGCAGCGGTGCACTTTCGTTTTCTCAATGTGCGCGCGCGCGGTGATTTCACGCGCGCGTCCGCGACCGGCGTCGGCGCAATGACCGTGTCAGAGCGTTCACGGCGAGTGGCCACGAAAATCGTCGAGTCTTTTTCTCTAGGACGTCGTAGCGATGAGCCAGCGAAATCGGACGCAAGCCGTCACGCTGCAACGACCGTCAGAACTCACGGGGAGGGAGCTGGAAAACTCGGCTCTGATTGTTTCTGCGGTTTGTTGGCTGCTCCTTTCTTTCGAGCAGTGGACGTTGCTCGAAGAGTCATAATTCAGGGCTTTAGACGAAATTACGGGGAGAACCTGCTACCTAACGACCTTTGGGCAGGTCAGCTTCTGCATGGGTTTGCGGGCTCGATCAGTTGGTTCGTAAAATTTTCTGGATTAATGCGAATCAAGAAGAATTGCAGCCCTGACAGCTGTAAACACAGCCGCAATAATTGACTAATGTATCCGCAGACGTATTTAGAACTACGTCCGTAAAACTCAATTATTCTCCATTAATTTTGTAAAAGCATTTGCCGACGTTAAGAGATAAATGCTCGGTTGAAAGCAATACCTTTACCAATCCATAAAATCTCAAGTTTAATAACCACTTTGAAGCTGACATTTTATGTACTACAGTAAGAGTTCATTTATAATTCAAATAATCGTTTCCACTCCGTAATCACATAATCACGCGCGACTCCTAACGCCAACCCATTCTCCCTCTCAACTCATAAATTATTCCCGCGCATCTTCGAGCCAATCAGAATCGATTCACCTCGCTCGTCAGCTTCCCAACTTTGCTCTAACGAGCCGACTTTCTCGCCTCTCGCGAATCGACGCGCTCTCTCGAGTCACGAGGAGAAAAAAAAAAGGTCGAGCGAACGCCAAAACGATCGCGCTGTCGCAATTGCGCTTCTAATTTTTTTTCCTCCTCCTCCTCCTCCTCCGTAATAATTCGTCGCCGAGTCGTGTTATTACGAGAGAGTCTATCTGTTTTCATTGGGCAATCATTCCTCTCTCGCGTCTTCGAATTTATTACGCGGCCCCGAGTGAAACCTGAATTTCACGGATTCTGTTTACTTTGGGTAAGGCGGCTTTTGTGTATATCGGATTGTTCAATTATTGTACGGCGGCGCGAGCGCCCGGATTAGGTCGCGCGTGTAGATGTCGCGTTATACTCGGTTGCGTAAAATCGCCGAGTGCGTCTGGGTAGATAAATTTTACTCGGAACCTTTAAAGGAGACTGTTTTTTTTTTTAATATTGATTTTCATCGCGCCGCTGCGGCGTTGTGTAATTTCGAGTAATAATGGAATTTTTGAAAAGCTTCGACCGGGGGATTAAGTAACTTTGTCTCTTTACTAATTCATTTCTATTTAGTGATTAACTTTGGTGAATCGAATATTATGATGATATCAAAGATTTCAAGCAAGATCCAAGGATAAAGTAACTGTGACAAGCCATAAAAAGTTATTTATTTACCTATTATATAAATAAATATTTGCTTTTAGAATTTTTCAAGGAATCGCAGTAAATTTCATGGACAAATTGATGTTTATAGAATAATGTAGAAAATTAGTTTATGTCTGTACTGGCATTGAATTTAAAGAAAATTAACTAACTTTTTATTCTATATTGAAGAAGAATAAATGCGAAAGAGCTCCAAATTACAAATGTACATAAACATAGCATTAAAAAATTGTACTCAAAAAAATGAATTGAAATAACAAGTGGATTTATATTAGCATTAATGACGACTCATTCAATTTGTAAATCTTGCTAGTGAATGACCTTAAACTTTGGGCTCGAGAATTTGCTACTGATACATCAATAAATTCGACCATGATTCTTGTCACAACTATTAAGTCCAAGATGTGATGAAAGGAAATTCTCCGGCGACATGAATAATTAACGTTCCCCTATATATACAGGCGCGTTGGACGCCGACAGTCATTTACCTATTAAATCTTGCAACTTCAAGCCGTTTAATTCACAGAACGTTGAATATTGAGAATGCGGTTTAAATTAACATTTTTGCGCAAAATTTATCTTTCTGAATTTTTTTGCAATACAAAAATTACTTTAAAATCCATTTGCACAACTCTTCTCGAACGAAATGTCGTATACGCGCTGTATTAATAAAAAGTTTTTTTTATTCCTCTTAATTCTCTTCTGCATCGTAGATTCACTAGATTCGAAGCCTTACTGTATTTCTTCAAATAAGCGGATACATTAATTTCTTTTACGACGTAAAAAGTATATAAATAGCAGATTTTCACCTGGGGCATGTTTCCTGTAATCTACGCGCATATATCTCTGCAAGTGTGCCTTGCACTGGATATCAGATGGAATACTTTTGGAGCATATGATTTCTCAAACAAAAGGCTCGCCGAGTATACGAGGAGAGAAAACAAACAAATTAACGTGATGTCCACCCGAGTAATATAATACGACTCGAGATAGCCGGTTTGCAATCAACCGCCGATCTTTCTGATGTAAAAAGTTGTCGAAAATTGCGAGGAATAAAATTATTCTTTTTTATAATCGTACGATAACGATTACCTTGTCATGAGGTTAAAAGTCGTTACTTAAAAATCGTATTTAAAAAAAAAAGAAAGGAAACTTAAAAAAAGACTCACTGCAGTTATTACAAAATGTATAAGTGTAGGAAATGGTGCATCCACCCTTTTTTCCATTCTTCTTTACAATTCCGTACCACATTTTCCTATACCTTTAAGTAATTGCTGCTATCTCCGCATTCATCCAGCGTAAAGCGGGAAAAATGTAAGAGCCAAACTCAGTGAAATAAATCCTAATTAGGAAACTCGTTCCAGATATTGCGGCGGGCCTATTAGAATATTCGTATATTCGATGTTTATGTTACGTTAGGTAGGCTTAAGTGCCCAAACTGTAGTATCCGAATTAATTTATATTATTTCATTCACTCGATCTGAATTTTTACACATTATAGTGTAAACTCAAACATTTGGAAGATTTGTTTTGTGCTTTACCATTAATTGTAACAGCCGGGAATACAATTTTTCCAGAATAACTATATTTTTGTTTATTAAACAAATATTATCGCTCTTCTCGATGTTTTTTCTATTCTATTCGAGACCTTGTAATTAGCAGCCGTTAATATTAAGCGCATCTTTATCGTACATATCATTTCTATTCATCCAACTCAGAAATTCTCGCGTATTCATCTCATCAGCTTGTGAAGGAAATGATTATCGCTTATTCTTTTGGCGCGCTTCTTGCCCTCTTGGCCTTTTTTTTGGACGACGCGTCCAATCAGGAACCGAAATAATTGTTTCGTAATGGAGAATCGCGCAATTAGCGCGCGAAGTAATCGCTTCGCCGTGCAATTAGGAATGGATGTGGACGTCGACTGCACGTTTGCGCTTCGTGAAAATTACGGAAATTGCAAAGGTATAATTTAAAGCGAATGTGGCAGGTGTCGTTCATTTTGAAATAAAATGCCAATCTTTTCTTTGATAAATTAGAATTTAGACTTTGAAGATCGAATAGTACGTTCAATTTTTACAAAATGGAAAAATACATTATTGTTAATGAGTACGGGACAAATTAGATAAATAATTTTTTTAGGAAAAATGTTAATATTCTCAATAGATTTATCAAAACAAACTATCTGAAATTCTTATTAAATTAAGATTGCAGTAACTTTTACTCTTGCATAGATTGCAGCATCTCTTATAGTCTTTATTCGCCGTCAAAATGGAATTTACGTAAAGGCTGAAAAACAGTTTTGAGGCGATAAAGTGTGCTGAAGTAATAGGGTAAAGAACGCAGCAAAGGTTCTTGCTTTTCCTTAAACTTAATCTTTTCAAGAATTTCAACCGAATTTTTGACTCCCCGGTAAATCTTAGAGATGAAAACTACATTAATAAACAATTTATCGCCTAAGAAGAAGCCTAACCAGCACTCAAGGCTCCCTCGACTCGAGCAAAAACGGCGCCTAAGCAAAAAAGTGCTCGGCGGTAATTGCGAAAACTATCTTGGTTTTTCTTCCGCGCTTAATCTTTTTTCATCGTATGCCTGTGCGTACCAACAGGCGCACGTGTGCATATATACGAGCGCGCAGCCGGCGGCGCGTTACGAAAACTCGGTAACTCCAGGCGAAGGAGCTCGAGAGCAGTCGGCGTTGCATTATTATCACCGTTATTATAACTTCGCTCTGATACGTGACCGGAGGCGAGGCTAATCCCAGGCATCTCTGATGAGTATCCGATTTTTATTCTCTCCGCTCTCTGGATCGGAATTAGCGCGCTCGCCGCCGCAAGGGCAGTGCCGAGCTGCTGTTCCGGATTGCGCGGCGTGCAAATCAGTGATGCGGAAGGGGATATTGTTGAGAGGATTGTTTTGGGCGCGATTAAGATTTATCAAATCCTTCGAAGGCGTTTTTGCGCGACTTTTTTAAACGTTATTGTTTGTGCGCTATTATTTAGCAATGCAAGATGGAGTATTTAAGCGTTGAAATCTTTCTGCAATGAAAATTCTTAATTTTTCAATGGTGTAAACTGGCGAAATGTACGTATGAACAAAAATTTTTGGCCTTATGCAAGATTTTAGCACAACGATAAAATCACCAGAAATTTTTCACATTTAACTTGGCAAAGATTGAATGTTGTTAAAATTTCTACATACGACCAGCTCAGTATTTACAAATAATGTAACATTAAATTAAAACTGAATTGACTAACATGAAAGTCGGGATTTTGCAATATTTCTGTTTACCTTGAATCATGAAAGTAAGAATTGAAACCATTTTCATCATCGCGTAGTTCGTTTATTATGCGCCTTTATCCGATTTCACCAAAAAAACTTTTTCGGAAGATTGCTCGTACTTTTGTTTTAATATAATGTTACAATTCGTTAATCATAATTCATCTAGCATAATTTCGGATAAGAAAATGGATAAAATGTCGTCTCCTATACTGCTAATGCAATATATCCCGGACGGAAATAGAGAATAGCACACTGTACCCGCGTACGTATTATGTGAGGTTACGACATATTTAATACAGGTTGAATATTTCGTGGTAATTGCGTTTGCTTCGGAAACTAGTTAGGCTGGTTGCCTATTTCTACTGGACCGTGATCTTAGGAGTTGCGGTAATGGAAATGCCTTATTTCTAGGATGAATTTTTCTAGACACTTTTTGCTTGCAACGCTTCAGATCACAGCATTTTTTTTAATGATTAATTAACGTAGACTTATGGGAAACTAGAATTTGTTTAGTTTGTCGATAAATCTTGTAAATTGAAATGTTGCAAATTCTATTTTTCAATCCATTGCACAAAGTACGACCTCTTTATTAAAAATGACCGATAAAATTCAGCGTTCGATAAGCAAGCAAGCGTTCTCAAAAAAACACTCAGAAGATCAGCAATTTCACAATGCACTACACTGAAAAGCTTAAACATTACATTTACAAAAATAGAAAAAAGTTATAAGTTCAGTCATTTTTAAGTTGAAACTCGCAATTAAAGATAGTGGCTGCAAAAACTCTTTCTTGCTCATCAATGTTCAATTGCCGGTACGATAAAAGAAAAAGTACGGTATTTTGCTAGTTATCCCTCGATGATGTGCAACATTTGGATCTTTCTAAATGACAGTACCTGTGACGTATTGTTTCGATAAGGTGATATAAGTGTACGTTATAATTGTACCGTGTCAACGCGACTTTTTTGCTTTGATTTCGATTTTTCTTGTTAGATTTTTCGTAATTTCTTGATAATTTGTAATGATGAATTTTTTAATTAGCTGTCTTTGTAATAAAATATTCCACGACTTCTGCCCAAAATAGCGCAAATTCAATAATTCTTTTGCAGTTTTAAATTTTATGGTAATTAATGGCATTAATTGTTTAAAATATTAGTAGAAGAATCTAAAATGATTTTCAAATCTATTTAAAATTTATACTATTTATAGTCAAAAAGAAAGAATCTCGAATTTTATAACATAAAATTTTTAAATTTTTAGTTGAAGCATAATCATGCACTTTTATCATAAAAATTAAAGCAAAGAATAATATTTGAGTATATGATACCATATTACGTAAAGACGAGAAAAATAAACTATCATTATTTTAACATAACTATAGAGACTGGGAGTATGTAATACCGTTTATTTAAAATGAAATGCTAACGTTTGCTAACTATCATTACTATGTTAATGATTAGTTGTACTACAAAAATGTTGTTTTATTTATAATTTTAATTCTTATAATTATAGATTTAGGAAAATTAAGTATGCTTTTTTAGGTTTCAATAATAATAATGAAAAGTAGAGATTATTGAGCAATTAAGAATATGTAAAAGAAACTAATATATATGACTCGTTTTAAGAATGTTACAGTACATGTTATTGTTATTTTTTTTTTAATTTTGATTCTATATAAATTTTATAAAATTGGTATACGAACATATAAAAAATATGAGCCCCTCTAATTCTTATAATCGAAATTTTACAAAACTTTTATCTAAAAATAAAATCTAAAAGATAAAATCTTGTTAAATATTATATAAATTATTTACACGTGGAAAGAAAGATAAGAAAATTTACAATTAGGTTTTATATAAATAATATCAAGAATCACAAAAGCATCTTCATTACTTTTATCAATGTCACTCCGATACTCTAAATAAATTTATTTTTAATGGCGATAAGAAGAATGATTTTATCTGTCATGCAGGTCGATTTGCATTGCATATATACAATATTGATAATTCAATTTGTCTTATGTGTGTGACCTTACAAAAATTTTGAAATGGCCTGCAAGAAATGCTACTAGAAACGTATAAATTACATAATTGAAAAAAATTATCCATTTATAACATTAAATTAGTTGACATCTGTGATACGTAAGTATATAATTGTATTGAAAGCTTCATTGCGATCTTGATGCAGGATGTTGTGACTTATAAAAGGTGTTATGAATCAAATATGCATATAGCACTGGACTATCAAAGTAGTTTTTATAAATTGTAAATAACAGTATCAACTTCAAGTAATTTAAGCTTTAAAATATGAGTCAAACTTACTTACATTTTTTAAGTCAACATATTTCAATTAATAAAAAAATCTAGGCTGAATAAAATCTGCGCATTCATCTCTGCAACTTTCTCCTCGAGAAAGTAAACTATCTAGAATTTTGGCTATCCGAATTGACTTTGACCTGCGTTACATCATTCAAAAAATGAAATTGCAGACTATCTAATAGAAATTTAGCTGTAGCCAAATCAAGTTCAGCTCGCGTTCTATCATTAAAGTAGCTATACAAATTAGAAGTTTGGACAACTATTGAATTTCTTGTCCTGTATCATTAAAATCTTTGTTCAACGCAAAAAAATTCCTTTAAAATTACAAATAAACAATCTACAATAGACGCATATAGTTATAAACGGGTATTACAATAAAATTGCAGAGCAATTTATTAATGAAGTAAAATTAACCTTTTACAATTATACTCGTGTTAGCTGAATAATTATTATATTTTAACACCAGTTAATAAACCAACACAGTAAACAAATTTTCCCAACGTTCTATAAATTTCAATTAAGAATCGGTGCAGGTTTTAATTAAAAAAAGTCCTGATTATCATTCCTGATGAAAAAGCGCGGATCGCCGGCAAAATAAAGAAAAAAAGTATCGAATGAAAACAAACCTGCACAGCTCGGTCTGAAAGGGACTCTTTGGCTGCAGCAATTGGCACGAGAGCACAGAGATAATCGAGATCAAGGCCGAGATCGCCGAGAACGAAGCCTCGTCCTCAGGACTTGAAAACTCGCGCTCGCGCGCGCGCCGAGATACGAGGAAAGGCGGTGACGAGGGGGCCAGTCCTGCTGGCGCTGAGGCTTGCGGTGGACTGAATCGGCGGCGGCGAGCGGCTTCCCTCGCCGCTTAGCCGCTCAATGGAAAACGAGTATGGGGCTATACTGAGCGAGAGCGTCGCACGCGGCCACGGAACTAAGCGCCGATTTACGCTGCACCGCGCGCTTCGTGGAAGAATACGGTTCGCGCGGATCTCCCGAGGTGTTTCCTTCGCCGATGTGGCCGATACACCTGGTCGCGCTCGTCTGGTTGGGTAAAAGAAGCTGCGTCCTTAACGTTGCGCGGACTTGAAAAACTTTGTGTGCCTTAAATAAGTTATAGTACTTTAAGATGGGTCAAAAATAAAAAATCTCTGTGGAAATGAGTAAATTTTTAGTAATTTTTTTAGATTTAAAAATTGATTTCGTAATTTTGAAGAGTATTGCAGTCAGGTTATACAGCATTGCTGTCAGTTGTGACCAAGGATTACTTTATAAATTGCTAATTCTTTCATCATTTTCATCTTATCAACAGATCTTTGGACACCTGAAGTAATAATTCAATCTAAATATACAAGTCAAATGAGAAGTTGATGGGTACTTTCGACTGTGAAAGAAATACTTTAAAAACTTAGTTTTTCTGAGTAAAAAATTAAAAGAATTCTAAGATCTGGAGAATTTCATTACATTTATAAGGTTCGTCATCTTCCAACTGAATTAAACAGTCTTATTTTTGGAATCTAAAAATTCAAAATTTAAATTCAATTAATTGAAAATTTACCTTAAGATTTTAAATTCTTTTAAAAAATTTCACCAAATACTTCAGGTAACTGAACTTCTATCTGACAGACCTTAGCGCGATTTGTAGGAATCGCCTAAAGGATAAATGGATATTATTAAACTTTTACGTCGGCGATGTCGCAAATAAAAAGGAGTATCCTTGGTCCGGGATGTTGCTATGAAATTTTAGAATGTTCCAGAAGCTAACAGGCGCCACTTTTTTTAATAGTTTTTAAATTCGTAGAGATGAGTTGGCCAGGTTAGCCTCATCTGCAAAAGCTAATGAAATTTGTATTCAATCTTTGTTCGCTGTTTTTTAATGACTTTGTTTTTTGTCGATAATTTTTGATGGTGCGGTTTATTAATTTACAAAACTTTCATACTTGTAATGGTTATAGGTTCTGTCTTAAATATTACGAATGACTGTCAATTTTGAAATTAGCTTTTCATTGCAAAACTTTAATTTACAGCATTTTCTCTATTACACTTGACACAGAAAAAGTAATTTTTTTCAACGTTGATACAATTCAAATATATTTATTTGGAGTAGCAAAAAACTGAAACAATGACATTTTTTATTAACTAATACATGCGTCACAGATTTAAAAATCAATCATGTAAACAATACTTAGAAGAGTAAAGCAACAATTATGCAATAGAAAGAATTTAATTGCATGCATGTATTTTTAACTCTGCTAATAGCACGATTAGTAAAGTTATAATAAATTATTTTTGCTTTCTCTATATACATTAATTAATTTTGTTATTATCTTGTTGTAATTCATTGCATATGGTTACTAACATTATTTTCGTGGCTTTAAGATTTCGCATCTTGTATTTCTTGCTGCAAACAGTATACTTTAAATGCAACTAGTTATTTACTTCAGCATCTTAGCAATATTTGAGCCGGTTTTCTTGAATTTCCATGCAGGCAGAGGTAAAATATTTTTAAACGAATGGTCACCCTATATTTATATCACATAATATACAAGCTTCCTTGCTAGATCCTGCAGCACTCGAAAGGAAATTATTGCTTTTGCAATTCTCAAATTATTTGTTGCGTTAATGACCGCAAATATTTCAAAATGTATTATTTTCATATTTTAAAAGTTTTTGTTGTTTCTATTCCATAAATTTTTATGTAAACAACAAAGACTTTTTTAACACTGTCGATGCATCAAAAGGTAATTATAATTATAGGTTACTAAACATATTTGATACCCAAAACAGTAATTTAAATTCATCAAACGTGCAGCGAGGAATAAAAGAAGTGCCGAGCCTTACGTCATCGCCGAATAAGAAAACAAGGCGAAAAGGAAGCCAGCCAAGTATCCTTCCGAAAATGTTTCTCATCATTCATCGCGCATCGCGACGATCAGCCCGGACGTGAATACACTTCTTATTCTCGAAAATTGTCCGGTACTAAGGAGATCGTGCAATGCTCTCTTTCCGCGTGTCCCCGAGTTGGCGGACGCACCGCGCGAAAAACGGCGAACCGGTTTTTCCCCTCGAGATAGTTGGGAACGTACGCAAATTGACCTTACGATCGGCGAACTTGGAATTTGAGAGATGGGCTGTCGCCGATGCCGAGGATGAGCGAAAGTGGTGTTTTATTTTGAGAAGCTTCTTTGGTTCTGTTACGGTTTATTAGAAAAAAGAATGAAAGTGAGAATGCTGCAAATTATACTACCGAAATTTTTTAATTTTAGCGGTATTAGTATATAGTTTAATTTAAAATCAGTTGAAGTAATTGATCTCGATTCTTTAGTAAATCGACATAATAGATTTATTATATTTATTAAAGATAGAACTGCACTATGTATGATATGTTAATATAGTAAAATAATTAATTTTTACAACTACCTATATCTGAACGGAGTTATACCGGTTTACTCGTCCATTAAAGTTGGAATTCTCTTGAATGTTCGATTTATAAAACCTCTATTGTTTATTTTGAATTTATAATTCATGATAGGCAATATTTACAATTTTCTTGATTAGGTAAACTTTTGTATAAATAAATAATAATAATATCGACGAATAAAAAAGAATCAATAGTTTACGGATTTTTAAATTACTGATAGTTATAGATATATATTAAATTTGAGAAAATGGATATACTTTTGACTGTTTTTATTAATAGAAATTTTTAAATAACTGTTTGATAAGTTTCAAGTTCAGCAATTTTAGTTCAAGCTATAAGAAACGGAGGCAGTAGGCAAAAAGAATAATTTATGGATTTTTTTTATAAAAAATGATTTACAGTTATAAAACTATCGGACATTTAATTTATTAACAATTGTAAATGGAAACAAAAAAAAACGATATTTTTTGGTTTACATAAGCGAAGGTTCTCTTGATTTAATGAAACTACTATAAAATTCGTTATACATTTTGACAGTTTACTTCGCAACGTTCAGCCATAAAATGTCAGATGATTGTTAAAAAAAGAAAAGAAATAAATTGATATATATTATTTTAATTTAAATAAAAAATCATCAATCATCGTGGGTATTTTCTAGATAATTCTGGATTTTTGGGTAAACGGATAAAAAATGTCTGCATTATTACTTAAAAAAAACGACATCTAAATTTTCCATTAAAACCTATTATTTAAATGAAAACCAGTTTTTGAATAAAATTATTTTTGTAAAACTGTGCCACTGTTTTATACTTCAGAAATATTCAATAATGCAAACAAATGAAGTTGAAAATAAGGAAAAAGGATGTCAGCAAAATAAGTAACTTGATCGGATTCTTGAGTCTAATTTTAAGCGAAGGGCCATTCAATGTTTATCGAATGGACCAGACAACCTTGACGCCGAATACGTCTCGATCCTTTCTTAATCGTATTTATATGAAATCAGGTTCAGAGCTTGTTTACGTTGACCTTGAATAAAAACGAAGCTATAATTTTTTTCGCTTGCACGTCACGAAATTTTCCATTTTATTAAATCGTAGCAAAAAACTGGATTCGATGCAAACCACATTTTTTATTCTTATTTTAGTCAATAAATGAATTTATACAAAACAATAAACAATTTAAAAAGTGGCATTCTCGAAAAGTAATTATGAAAATTCCATTATATCATTATTTGTTATGTTGAATAAATATTTTTATATTCCTAAGGCACCAAGTTCGCTCTCTATCATTATCATTATTAAAAGTTTCTTATCTAAAGTCATCACTTTTACCATGAATTGAATGAAATCAACAAATTTTTTTTTTAAAAATTAAAAAATTTTAAAAACATGAAAAAAAACCAGCGAAGTCTTTTAAAATAAAATCTTTAAAAAATCGCAAATTTAAAAGTAAAAAAGTAACAGCTTTTGATTTAATTCGAAACTCAGCGAAATAGGAAATTCCAATGAGAGCTGCATGCTACTACTTACAGGCTGACCCGAGGCCGTTCGAACTACTTGCGCTTGCAGTTGCGTGGAGGCTTTTTACGAAAGTTTAATTATCACGCCTCGTAAATTAGAAGTAAATTTGGTAGCTTGCGGATTTTATGGCTCTTGTGCCTACGTGAGAATTTTGACGTATACACCATAAAAGTTTAATAAAGATTCATTTGTGTATTCGTGGAAGTTCTTTTGGCCAGATGATGAGGTCTTGATGATCACTGAATGGATAATTAATGACCCTTGTTACAGATACGCATGATATAAATTGAAATAAGTATAATATAAATTGAAATCAAGCATTGTCTAGTTGTAATTAGAAAATTGTAGATAACCTAATTTTGAGAAATGATTATTTACTACCGCAAATTTGGATTAAATAATAATTAAGTTTGTATAGGGCATGAACAAATTAAAATGATTTTGATATGAAAAGAATTTGTCACTGTTTTTAATAGGCATGTAGATAAAAGATTACATACTTCAAATAATTTAAATAATAATCAACTATTTCATCTATAAATTAAATAAATTGAATAAAGAAAATATTTATTATATACAATCAAAACTTCAAATTCTTATTTTATTTATATTGCAAAGAAGAATAGTTCAGAAAAAAAATGTTTAAATTTATAAAAAATAGGATTCCTACTATAAAAAAAACGTAATTAAGGTCCCACTCGGAAGAAAGAAGCTAGATTAGCATTTCTTGATAAAACTTTCAAAAGTGCGATTTAGTCATTGTACAAAACAGGTTTGTCCTGCTCATATATCTTTGAGTCAAATCAACCATAAAAATGTCTTAATGTTACGCCACTTTCATTTATGTTAGCGAAAGCATGTCTCTAGTCATATGCTTCTCAACATATTTCTGGTTACCTTTGCGTTTTAATTGAGATAGTTTCTAAATAAATTTCTCTTTTCTGTCATATTATTAAAAAATTTTCACTTTTGTTACTAAAGTACAAAAGAAATGCAAGCGAGCCAAATTGACAAATTGATCAACACTTGCTTGTTTTTAAAGTAACATTATGAATATTAAATCAAGGCAAACAATAATTGCAAGAAAACCCGTTTCCAGATGATAAAAAAATTTTTTAATTTAAAAGTTTTTTCGATCAGATATAGGTACACTTGCCTTGTCCTACTTAAGCAAAAGTTTTATTCATCGTCAACTTAGCAATATTTTTTGTGCAAATCAAAAAGCGGCTTCTTATTGCATCCAACTGCAAAACCTAATTAAAGCAAACAATTAAAAAAGAAACTCTGCGGCACCGACTTAGCAACGTTTCTCGAGATAAAGTTCTCGACTAGCTGTGTCTGTGTAGCAACTCGAGCTGGCAGAGTCAAGAAACTCACCGTCCCAATTACATCCTCCAAAAGAGGACATGTTCTCGTCGATCTCGCGTCATTATCTCAAGACGAGCGGCTACCAACTGGGAATAAAAAGTAATGGAAAACCTTGAATTAAAAATATTCGTTCGCAGCGAGAGAGGCCCGTAAAATTGCAGCGAAGCCAAGGAGTAAACGCCGGCTTTGATCGATGAAACTCGCAAGTCGAGCGCAATTGCGTGCGTGCGGGTAACGTAAGACTCCGGCGCAAGAGGAAATCCCGGCAATAAACTGGGAATCGGATGTAGAAGTGAAAAGTTATACCGAGAGGCATTAGTATGAAAAGTACGACAGGAAATTGTCCCTCCATTCGAATGGTTTGAAATTTTACGTAGTTTTGCAACATAAGTGCTGGGATATGCGCCGAGGTGTGCTTGATCGGGAAATTGAATTGGCAATATTCAATATGAAGTTCTGCACGTATATAAGTCAATGAAAGATTGAATGGACAAATTTTATACGCACAAAAATATTATACACGTTAGTGCTTACGTGCATAGTACTACAATAAAATATGAATACTAATCAAAGCAATGTTTCTTATAAAATATTATTATCAAGCAAATATTTATTCATCTGCGTGAAAATTTTTTTGAAAAATTCGCAACTTTTATTAATACATAGTACTTATTTTACTGTGAATGGAAGTGCATATTTATTTTTATTAAATTCTTAAAGCACCTGCATTCATTGGAATCGTTTTAAATTCTAAATAAAAAATTCAGCAACTCTTATGAGCACAATTAAAAACATATGTACAATGAATGCGGTACTTTTTTTGTAATTCATTGAACTTTACTCTGGTTTTAATAAATAAATATTCTTTTGACATTACATGATGGTTATTATTGATCTAGGCAATCATAATTGATTCTAATAACGAAAAAATGTATATACTTGTTGCAGTCATTACGCGCTCTCATGAGAAGATCAGTCGATAAGACAGCCGATTGCCATCGACCGATTGCAAGATTTTAATGGCGGTACATTACCGCTTTACCGCAAAGCAATCGCAGCTATACCGACTTTACAAAAGTTTCCTCATGCGCCATCAGATGGAAACACCGTACTATACTCTGTAGTTTTAATTTGATAATTTCAATAAATGTATAAACTTACTAATTATTCGAAAACAGTGTTCTAAACGGATAATAAATTTTATTCCATGAAGGCCACAGTTTCTGATCAGTTTATATTAGGAGCAATTTCTGATTCATATTATATATTTCCATATAAAAAAGTAAATATTAATTTATTATTTTACACGTCATATTTTACATTTCTTGCTTTAAATCTATTTATTTAACAATTATTTGTTACGATTTATTACGTCCTTCACGGTATAATATACTCTAAATTTAAATAATACAAATTCTGTTTTTTAAAAAAAGATCATGTATGTAATAAAAATATTTATATTTAACAGTTTTTTTAAATTAGCAGGTGAAATAAAAACAACGGCTTGATTGTAAGAAAAATAAAACAAAATAGAGTTCAATGATCTCTCCACTTGTCCTTGCATGTGCATATCTTAATTATATACAGTATTTGAGGACAAAACGAATACGTGACCGTCAATCCTGATGAGTATTATGCACTTATGGGTTACTTCACATGTCCATTATTTTAAAAGCAAAAGCTAACGCAGTTTTATGTCAAAACGAGGTAAAGTTTAAACAAAGCAATTAAAATGATTTTGTTATAAATAATAGAAAAAGGGCCTTACTACGAACTTGATTAAATAAAAACTATGATAATTATAGGTCGATAAAGGAAGTGAGGATGATCGGCAAGTGATCGACTGTAGTGAAGATGCACTAAAATAGTATAAAACTGCTAAATATCTATAAATAAAAATACAAATAAATAAATACTATATAAAACATGTAAAATAAATTGAAAATTTATATTTTTTATCAAAACTTTGTGATATAATAGACCAAAAGAACGTTTTATATTTATTTCTTCCTGTGGCTTTTTTCTCAATACAGTTTCAATAACTGTACTGTAAAGTCGCACCGTATATGAAAGGAAATTTTTTTCAATAATTTCTTTCATCTCCATTATATTTAAAAGCAAAATAGGCCGGAAGCCTCGTCCTCCTCTCGGAGGCTGGAGTACAAGCCGCGTGTGCGAAATGTGCCTCGGCGACCTGATTTAGCGACTTTAAATCCTTTCACCTGATGGAAGGAAACAGCGCAGAAATGTTCGGCTGCAGCTCTACCAAAGACGCGTCCGTTGCGACGAGCGTTAGAGAGGATATGGCGATCGTCGCTGAACTTTTGGACCTGTAATCTCCCACGGAATATTTGTGAGATTTTTCCGAGATGTATTCGACAACGATTTTATTCTGTCTTTTTTTGCACATTTTTAGATACAGGAATGCGTTTTTGACATTAAGAAGAACAAACATGAGTTTAGTAGGTTACGGTGTTGAGGATTTTTATTGTAAGTGTATTTTTTATGTGTGAAATTAAAGATCTTTGTCAAAGGTGCAAAAGTGTTAAGGTGCTTTTTATCGTTGAATTACTTTAAAATTTTAAGACATAATATACATATACTGGCTTTTACTAAATTTTATTTTAAAATTGAAAAAAGAAAGCTAAGTTTTCCCTTGGATACCATGTTTAAATAAATGTGGGGTTCGCAGATTGGTATTTGAGATGATTTCTTTTTATATTATGAATAAAATTATTAAATTATTCAAATGTCCATTTTAAAGAATTAAATAATTTTTCATTTGTCTTCTTCTATCCTTACAATAAGCTTATTAAACTGTTTACCAATTTTAAAGAAAGTTTTAATGTAATCGTAATATATGCATTTACGTTTACGAGCTTGTTTATTCTTCTGACGAGCGGAAATGTAAGACGTGGTTTTTTCCACTTCTTGCTAAAGAGAAATGCCTTTAAAACTAATTGAAAATAAAAATAATTAACATTTACTGTTAATTAAAATTAATAAATTAAATTATTTATTACATTGAAATTCCCAAATTTTAGGTTGTCTGAATAAAAATTACGTCTATTTTAATTTTTGTACATTATTATGCTTCGTAGTAAAAACTTGGAAAATAATAAAAAGTTTTTAATTTTTGTAAGTAAGTGACGTTACAAGTCATTTCTTTCAAACAAACCCTCGTAAATAAGTATAATGAGAAAACATAAAACTTGTGCTTCTTACTTTTCTAAAAGAACAATCAAAAATTGTGTAACAATCTTCATAGTCGTCCATTCCTGCGCACAAAAATTCATGCCGAATAAACTCAATATTTAATCAGTAGAATAATTTTTCTAACTTTTGTTCTAATTTGAAAAAATTATCTAAAAGCGTTGATCAATGATATACCCCATAATCATAACTTTTAAACATTTTAAATTTAAATTAAACAAAGGCCAAATTGTGAAACTCTACAGAATCGCTACATTATATTTTATAATAGCAAACACCAAACCTTGAATGAGAAATAAAAAAAGTACACACACTTTAAAACAAAAAATGTTTCACAGATCGTAAAAAAAAACTTCTTTAGAGAAGCGGACGCAGATATTCCCCTTTGAATAGCCCATCAAAATAAGGCAATTATGCAACGCCGCCGCGAAGCCATGGAATATATATAATACATCTGGAAATCTCCATAATGTT
This sequence comes from Ormyrus pomaceus, assembly GCA_900474385.1. NCBI lineage: Eukaryota > Metazoa > Arthropoda > Insecta > Hymenoptera > Ormyridae > Ormyrus > Ormyrus pomaceus. The sequence goes on from UCOM01000363.1 coordinate 19,611, forward strand.
CGAAAGTGCACATAACGCCCCGTTACTTTTGTCGGGTCGCAAGCACTTACTCCCTGCTCTTTCGGCGCCTTCGAATGCGCGCTCATTGACGCCGAGGACGCTGTTAATATTTATGAGTCGCTGCAGCTGCATCATTGTCTCGCTTTCTTAGAACCCATTATGCATTAATATTGATTCGGCGCGGACAAAAGCAATTAGGACTCATTGTGGTTTTTTTGCGGGTCAGTTGTGTTTTTAGATTCCTTATATTGTCTATTAAAAGCCCATTTTAAGGCGTGCTACTTAAATTTGATAGAACGAATAATCTATTTAAATCTATTTGATTACTTTTGATTTTTTGTATCAAGACTTTAAGAAATAAATATCCTTGATTTCGAGTATTGCAAAATCAGAGTATCTTCGATAAAAACCAAAAAATCTCGAATATCAAATTGCTTGAATAATTTGATCCTTGAATTATTGCAGTGTAATTCTTACACGATTAAATAATTATATTTTTCATCTTTTGTCCTAATTCAAGGAAGATAATTATGGTATTCAAGGAAAATAATAGTATGTTAATGAAATGTTACATAATTTCTAATTAAGACAAACTATTTTAATCATTGCTTGATAAGCATATACTATTGTAAGATTTCGTAAACAAAGCAAACGTGTTCGCGAAGTTGTTTCACGTACTAGATTTCGCAACCTGCGCACTACCGATGTATTCGTCTTATAAATTCCATAAAAAAGATTTTCAGTGTACGATAGCTGTTACTTATTCGTTTATAATGAATTATATATGTCAAAGCTAATTAGGACTACTGTTTAAATTTGCTAAGAGAAAATAAAAAAGCGAACGGACGGAAGATTATTAAAAAAAAACTTGGTTTATAACTATCAAACTGTTGAAATTATCGATTATATCGTATCGTGCTGAATAATTAAGCAACCCTAATTTTAACAAAACTTACCTACCTCGTGTCTTATTACGTTTCCTTACTATAATTATAATGATGCGTCATAACTTTTTAATTACGCACATATATATTCATAAGAATAATTTATACTTCAACGTCAACCATAAATAATCGCCGAAATGTTTCACCCACAGCTCTGCTTTCTTTTTTAAGCACGCACACTTTTCAGAACGAGACCTTATTATCCGATCGATCCCATCTCTCAGAAATTCAAACAAAAGCCCCACAGATCTTGAATAAATAACACTTTCAGATTCCTTCAAGGAGCGAATTCTCCGCGGACACATAGCTACGGATTTACCAATCCTCGTACTTGCGCGGATCCGGCTGATTTGTGAGATGAGCCGAGTCCCATTTTGGTGAGTCAATTTGTCTTGTGGGGAAACGCGCAAATCTCCGCTAACCGCGAGTTTTTCTATATACCTGGAGGCTAAATGAGGTATTATAAAAAAAACAGCGCTCGCAGTTGTTTAGATAATCGCACAAAAGAATTTTAATTCTAAAGGATTTTTAAGCTCAACGATATCGATAATATTTACGTATTTATTAGGTGGAAATTTTTAAAAATATGCATTAAACTAACATATTCATATTCCATTCTGTAAGCGTTTTATATTTTCTAAGAAGCTGTACGCTGTGCAACTGTAGGGTCTACTTACTTTTAAAACCTGCGGTAAAGAGAAAGTGATAATCGATGCTTGACATTTTATTACCCCTTATTAGTTTTAAAATCTATATTAGCTTCTGAGCTAATGAAAATTGAAATAAAATCTTCACGTAATTATTAAGATTGCTATGTAAATTTAAAATTTTACATAAGAGGTAATTTGTTTAAATGAAAGTTAACATCTACTATTTTCTTAATAAAAGCAGGCTCCCATGAAATACATAACGAAGAATAAGCCCATAAATTATATATAAATCAAACATAGTGTATTTTATTTCTTAAAAGGGTTTTGGTATACTAACGCCCACTCAAGACTATTATACTATTAAAAAAGGATTTTTTATCTTTATCTATAGCTCGCGTATCTTAAGAGGAGAAAGGTCGTTAGTTTTCTCATTCAATTACTTATCGTGAAAGTCCACTTATATCTAATGACTTTAATTAGAAAAAATCCAATTATAATTTAAATAAATAAAATTTATTAAAATTGAAATAAAAACATTCTTCAGAACTTTAAAAATTTAAGCAAAACTTACCGAATAATGCGCATGACATATATTTGCAAAGATCTAAACTTCTCCCGTAAGAAGCGCAATCTTGATTAAAAGAGAAAGCTGAAGCAAGTTTTTTTTTTTCATTTGCAGGATTTAGCTCTAAAGATACTTAACAATTTAAAGTGCCTCTCGCATTTCACTGTCCAATTGACGGGTAAAGTATAATACTGGTATTTGCATAGGGTGGAATATGCTTAAAGGATTTATAAGCGGTAGCAATTGGAAGGTTCAGCGAGTGTTGCTTAAACGCTCAATTAACAGGTACTTGTAAGTTATACATTGAATAAAAGTAGCAGCGCAAAATTTTGTTTAACGTTATGTAAAAGGATGCAAATGAAACTCCTTTAACTTCGAATCACTGAAACGAGCGTTACGAGACGCTTTTTTCCTTAACCGTGTGCTTTAAATTTCTAATACTTACACTGTTGCACATTCGATTTCCGATAAGATGGAAATGGGTAGATATTTTGCAAAACCGTGCGGCAATTGTTCTTTGGAAAACCTTATCTTTATTATTCGAGATATTGTTGAGAAGGCTTATATATTTTGCTAGTTTGAGGCTTAATGTGGAATGGAATGTTACATTAGGCAATAAGTTGTCAATCGGCTTTACTACTGCCGTATACTTTAATCAGTCTTACAAATAATATCACCTATTTTCCTGAAAGTTAAATAGTACTTGTTAAAATAAAAAAATAAGATTTTTTTTTATCTAAATTTAGATTCTCTGCCAATAAATCATGCTTTTAAAAAAGTAATTTAAGGTGTTTTCAAGTTTTTAAAATACCATTTTTATAAAAATATTTATAAAAATTTTTTACCTCCGCTTGAAATATCTCCGGGCGTTTGTCGACAAAGTCGTGAATCAGTCACGTACTTCCCTTTGTAAACAGATTGAACATTGTGAAAGCCAGGTTTCCTGAAACAACAGATTTAAACTGAGAACTTTTGAAAACCCCAGGCATTAAATGTATTTCAACCACAAAAAAAAATCAATAGTTCAATTACGAATTGAAAAGCGTTTAATTATGATTAAACTTTACTAGCAAAATAAATGGCTTCATTCAAATAAATTGTTCATCAAATTCTACCCAGCCTCTCGAAACTCTATTTTGCCAATCTCAACCTAGCAGCACGTTAGCTCCAAACACTCCGAAAATTCCACGAATCTTCCACAAGTCAGTAGCGGCAGCAGCAGCCCTACACGGACTTTCCAGCGGCTCTGAAAGCGCGCTTTCACTCGCGGCGACGCTCGAGTCGGGGTTCAGGCCTCCTCGGCCGAGGCTCCTGGCGCGCAGTGCGCTCCCGACACTCCGCGAGGGAAAAACGCGAGAGACACGCGGGGAGCCGAGAGCGGCTGTTTACACTTTAGCGCGTGGATCGAGTTTAGACGGTACCGTTGACCGCCTCGGGCTGCCTCGAGCGTTTTTGGAGATCGGAGCTGCCCAGAACCAGCCGAGGAGTCGACGAGCAAATGAGACCTGCGATCCTCAGATTCGTTCTTTAAATCGCGGGATTCGGTTGTGCTGAGCGTTTTCTCTTCGAGTAAGTGCCGATTGTAGTTTCTTTCGGCTTTTCAGTGATCTCGTTTTCATTCTTGAGTTTCGTTAGATATTTAGAAATTGTTGTTTACAGTGCTTTTTGTGTTAAACGTTATAAAAAGTTATACCTAATTCACGTACTATAAAATAATAATAAACATTAATAACGTAATTTAACAACAAGTTGCTTGTACTGTTTTTATTAACTTTTTTTTTAGGACGTTGTGAACTTGAACTTTAGAAATTTATATCATTCGCTAGCCTTAAAAATTAAGCACAGAGTTTCTAGAAAGTGAGTAAATATACGAATTTACCGTGCAGCTCCGGTGCAGTGGGGGGGAAAATGTTAAGGACGCTCACAATCGGGATGGTGAAAAATGAATCCGGCTGATTTTTATTCCACTTGAGAGCGCAAAAGCCTTGTTCGATTGAGATTGTAGCGACGCCTGCATGCGCCGTTTAATTGGTATGCAGCGTTGCAAGCTCTGATAATTCAAGACGAGCCGATGGCTTCGCGCGCAGGTTCATCTCCGGCTCGGTGAATCGGCGCGCTGCAAAAGTTTTGTGAAAGTCTAGTTTATTGCCGTCGGGAGTTTTTTTTTAGTTCCGAAGGAAGATTAGCAGAAATTTCACTTTGAGCGGAGAGCTATTTTCCTCCATTGGAATTATGAGTGGAGAACTATTTTCTTGATTTGGAATGTTTTGTGATACTTTTGACGAATCGAAAAGTTCGGCTGAAGCAACGTTTTTCAAAATTCTAGTCTTTTAGAAAGTTGTGAGAATCTTGCAAGAATATAGCGTAAATGTAAACGACAAATATGAAAAGGGCGTTTAAATAAAAAAAAAACCTACTACACTAATAGAAATTTCACGTTTCCACGTATAGAAACTAGAAACCGTTCAAACCGGAAATTTTCAAGTCATTAACTGCATAGCGTGATACTGACACATTTATGTATACTGACTATTATATATTAATGCATACAAATAGACAGTTCTCGTTGACCCTAATAAAACAATTTTTCGGATAGCAATTCACAATTTACGTTTAGAAACGACACTTCCAAATTCTTGCAAAAAAGGTAGGCGCCGTGTTGAGCCCGTATATTCAAATATTTCGGTATTACATCAGAGTTCAGTGACTGGGTTCATATTATATTATCATACCTATAAATCTGGTAGAATCCGGTTTGGTGTCACTAAATTAACTTTAAATACGTTGGAAGATGAATTTAAATTTACACGAGTCGTTTGAAAAAGGTTATTTTTCGCTTGATCATTGAAACGTTAAAAACTTTCTTAAATTTGCAGTCTTCAATCTTCTCTAAATTCTTAACCCAATCTATTAATCTTCTGTGTACTCACGCACATTGTACTCACTTGAAACCTTACTCTCAGACATCGTAAAATCACTGTTTACAAAAGCTACGAAATAATATAACTTTATAATTTTAATGATCAGCTTGCAGAATCCGTTGCTCGATAGAAGCCGGCAATCATGCGGATAACGGAGCCGCGCGAGTTCTTCTCGGTGCTGTACGACTTGGCGCTGTTCTCGGTGATGGGCGTCGTCTACTTCCTGGAGGCGCTCATACTGAGCTTCATTCCGAGCCGTTATCGAAGCAAGAACCTGCGCGAGGAGGTGGCACTCGTGACCGGCGCCGCCGGCGGCATCGGCCGGCTCATAGCCCTCAAGCTGGCCAGCCGCGGATGCAGCGTCGTTGTCTGGGACATCAACAAATCAGGTCGGTGGTCGAGCGACGCTTTTGTCTTCTTCGTTTTTACGGTGTATGGGCTTTAGACGTTTTTTTGGTAAAAAGGCGATGTAGGGGAGAGCGTGATGGTAAGCTCAGAGTCGGGGTGAAAAGATCTTTTTTTTTTTAATATTTTACTATATCTCGTATATGATGGCTAAACAATTATTATGATTGTATTTAGTAAATCCTTGTAACAGAATTTTTTTTAAATTGCTTTTTGGGTAAAACTGATATATCAGTCAGTTATCACGATACAGAATTTCTTTAATTTATAATATATTCGAAAAAAAATTAAATTTAAAGTTAGCGATTAACAATTTTTAAAAAATATTTGTTTCCATTAAACTTAAGGCTTTTATAGGGTCTACATTTGCTCCGATCTCGTCTGCATGAGGCAAAATTACGGTGTGATCGGATAAAAAAATTTCTCACAATATTTTGAAACTTGCTTGCTTCGAAATTGCGTAAACTATTGGTAGAATGTGGGTTCACTCTGCATTTTAGAAAACTACACGTATTTCATTTTAATTATAGTTTAATGCTACAGGTAGATTTCTGTTCATTTGACATAAATCAACAATTTTCTCTGAAGCAAGACTGCAATTAGATCTAAAATTACCTTTCGAAAATAACTGATAGCGTGCATTTATTATCAGAATTATCGACCCACGGCGGCCTTGTAAGAATTTAGTCAAGCGCGAATCTTAACAAATCCCAGAACTCAGAATTATCCCGATCGCCTGTTAAACTTTCCCCGCTCAAATAACCTTCGCGGTTCTCCCCGCCTACGGAGATTTTTTTGCGGAAGTAAACAGCACGGCACCCTTTATTATTGAACAGAGCGATTGCGGCGAGCAGCTGCAAAGAGTGCAGCCGGCGAAAGTACTTTCCAACCGAGTTATTGTTCGTCGTGAGTCAGAACTCGTGAATCTCCGTTACCAGAGAGTCGATCCCTTGCTTTCTCGTAAATTTAGATACCTGGCGTAAGGCAGATGTTGAATTGAAGTCTGATTTTACTTCCAAAAGCAACTATTGTGTGTTTAAACAATTTTCATTTTTGGAACCTATAAATTATAATGAATTTAATTGCAATGAAATATTTAATAAATGGTCAATTAAAATAAATAAATAAATAAATAAATATAAATCTAAATTATGCTGAATCTCTGCAATTTGTTTCTGAATAAAATTCTAATTTAAGTAAAAATTAGAAAATCATAAAGAAAGTTCTAAATTATTATTATTGAATAAAAATAATAATCATTTGACGCTTTAAACCGTGAAAATTATAAACGAGCTGCCAACCAATCATTTATTCCAACAGGATAATCCGACTTTCTAAGGAAAGTCCCGAAATTCAGCGCCGCATTTCCCTGAACTATTTTAAGCTCGTTAAAATCTGCGCCTCGTTAAAGTGCAGTTAGCATTTTACAGGCTGTCGCGCGGCTGGATTAATTGTACAGTCAACCGGCTAGAACAAGAAGTTTGACGTTCGACTTTCTCTGTTTTCTTGAAAAAGTAACGCCTTGTTATCTATGCAGGTGTCGAGGAAACGGCGAGAATCATTCAAGAAGCCGGTGGCAAGAGCTGGGCCTACCATTGCGACGTAACCGACAGGGAGGAGGTCTACAAGACTGCGAAAGCCGTCAAGCTTGAAGTGGGTAACGTAAGTATCCTCATCGTCGTTTGTCAACTTTCGTTTTCAGTGCATCTTTCTTCAGAATCTTAGTTTCTTTTATTGGTAAACGTTGTTTTTTGGCTATACACTATCAGAATTTTCTTCAGAAATAAAAAAATTCAATTAAATCCACGGATTAAAAATAATTTAAAAATGATGTTCTAATTATAAAACTTTTATTGCAAAGTTTTTATCTTTTTTTTTTAATTTCATATAATTAGATTTGTATTACTCTTTAAGTGATTAAAAAGAATATTCCTTTATTGTACATGAAAATAAAATAAATTTGAAATTGCAGGTAACAATACTGGTTAACAATGCAGGATATGTCTACGGTAAAACTTTGTTAGAAATTCCTGATGACGAAATTGAACGTACTTACAAAGTTAACGTCATTTCACATTATTGGGTACGTACTAAAAATATTTTATTTCATTACAACATTATTTATAAAAAGTACAGTTTTTTTTTAAATACTAATAAAACACAGTTAAAAGTAAAATTCGGTTAAAAAAATGTTTGATATCTCAAAAATGTCAACCATTAGGTAATTTTAAACCAATAGTCTTTAAATGTGTGTAAAGCGGTTTTTATAATTGCAGTTATATAATAGCGATTTTAAAATTGAATTTATTAATTCTCCTAGTAGAACGAAAAATAATTTTATATGAATTAAAAATATTGTCTCTTATTTGAAGAAAATAAGAAAAATAGATATAATTTGCATCAGATATGTATTACATATTTCGATATCAATCATTATCAATATTTCTTATATTTTTTACTAATTAATGAATTTATTATTTTTTAACAGACAACAAAATCATTTCTAAAAGAAATGATGCGAGAAAACCATGGACACATTGTAACTATTGCAAGCGTTGCTGGACTTTTAGGAACTTACAATTGCACAGACTATTCAGCGACGAAGTTTGCAGCAGTTGGATTTCATGAAAGTCTTTTTACTGAATTAAAAGTAAGAAAACTAATATATTTTATCAATGTAAGCTAATGTAATCAAATAATAAATACAATTTTTTATCTACAGACTCACGGATATGATGGCATAAACACTACGTTAATCTGCCCGTACTTTATAAACACTGGGATGTTTAGCGGAGTAAAACCGAGGTAAAATAATAAATCATTTTTGTCAATAAAGTTTTTATATAAAATGTTATTTATTAAAAAATGATTCTTCATAATTAACTTATTATTATTATTATAACTAAATTATTAGTACTAAATATTGCACTTCCGTATTGCTTTAACAGTATATAAATATAAAATTACCAGTAGTCAGTTTATTGCATTTTATTTTTTATAATCCTTGAATACTAGCAATTTTATTTTATTTTAATACTTAATTTTAATAGACTCAGACCAATGCTGGAACCTGAATACGTTGCAAGCAAAGTCGTAACGGCAATAGCAACAAATGAGATCTGCGTGATATTACCTGGTGTTATACGATACCTTTTGCCACTCAAATTGTAATTATACTTACATTAACATTCATAACACTTAATCTTTAATGACTTCAATTAATTACTACTTTTTTTTATACTTTTCAGCTTATTGCCTTCAAAAATGTGCTGGGCTTTGATGTATCAAATACTTCAAGGACCACAAACAATGATGATGCTCAAAAGTCGTGGTGAAGAAACCATAAAGCAATAGAATCTTTTGTAAAGATTCATAATTTAATATGCGAGATATCACGTTTTGTAAATATGAGTAGATCGTAGAATCAAATAAGTTTTTATATTGAAAAGTTGAAAATGTAATGTACTGTCGTATCATTAGTATCACAGTATATCAAGGAAATAAGTCAATCCTTGTCCAAGTTCCCAGATTGAAATGCCGGTTTTTAATTCAACGGCTAACTCGAGTCTGGTCTTAATTGAGTAAAGTGTTGGAAAGAAAACGAAACCACCCTCGTTAGTTCTGAAAAAGCACAATTTTTTTATTTAAAATAATTTAATTATTCTACTGTATGTAGTATAAAGTATATTTTGTATAAGCAGATTTATAAAACTTTTAAGACTGTCTTTTTGTGGAAATTATAAATTATCACTTACTTTACTTCAAAAAAGTTTTCTTCACTTCGTTCATCCCACATAATTTTCCCTTTAAAACTTTCAAGAAGGTTTAAATATTGAGAAGCTACAATTGGGCCACCTCCAGTAGTTGTATAATGGTATCCATAAAAATTCAATCCTAACAATATCTGAGATCTTTTTAAATCTTTAGAATCAGGAACCAGAGTTTCAATACATTTCCGAATCCATTCTGTAGGAGCATTCGGTCCAGGACGTTGAACATTTGAATAGTCATAAGTCATTAGAGAAAAATATTTTACATGTGGAGCAAGAGCATCAAAATTTTTTTTTGTAAAAAGTTCTCTGTCCATGCTATAAATAAATTGAAAAATTAACTATTTGTAAATGATTAATGTTTGTGAAATGTATTAGTTTTTAAGTTATACCCTCTTAAAGGTGGAACAGCTAAAACTGTGTCAAAATCTGCTTGTCTTAATTCATCTGCTATATTACTAATAATAGAAATAACTAACTTCTTTTTTGCCCCAGAAAATATAAATTGGTTCCATATTTCTAGAACATACCCGTCAAATGAATAGGCCTAGAATAAACCATTTGGCTTTTAAATTTTATTAAAAAAAAAAGAAAAAATAAATAATTTAATGAATGAAAAGTTGTTTTACTTCTGCTAAATCAATAAGTACTCTTATCAATTTGTTTCTTTTCTTAATATTATTGTAAAGTTCAATGATATCATCGTTAGACCATCCTTCAAAAAGAATCCTTGGAAGGACTAAAAAAAATGATTTGATGCAATTAATCTTTTAAAGAAATTAATAATAAAAAACTTATTACCTTTAACTGTATGATTATCGTTGTTTGCAGCTTGCATATCATGTAACCATAATTTCTGCAAATCATGAGTAGGAATTTTAAAAGGATCTCTACTGTTTATTGTCAACCAAACTGGTGATATCATATCAAATTTTCCATGAAACTTTTTTGCATTTTCGTATCCTTCAGCATTCCACTAATATTTAATATAAAATAGATGATTGTTTAATAATTATGTTATTTAACTTTTTATTTAAAATTGTTAAAAATGTTACTTCTGAATTGTGTCAATAATAATTCATAAATATTGGTATACTTACCGGTGTAATATATCCAAGTATCTCACCAGGAACGTAATGCCTAAGGTTTGTATTTTTATAATATGAACCTGATTCTCTTAAAATATCATTGACTTTTGGATCTCGCCTTACTAAACCTCTTTGAAAAACATCTTTATCAACTGGTCCAACCACCTTAGAAATGATGTTATTTTTTTAATTTGTTATAAGCGTGAAATTTATTAATTAAAAAAAATATTTCGTCACAAATAGTAAGATGTTTAACAATAAAAAACAATAATATTTAAAAAGTTCCTACCTTTTTCACTTGTTTACTAGTTTTCACTTTTTTATCCTTTTTCGGTACCAAAGTTCCATCAACAGTGAGCAAAATTAAACATAAATTACACATTAATATTAGAATATTCATTTCTTTATTTGTAGTAACATCGAAGTTAATGGAAATATTAACGTCGATATTGGACTTGCTGACGTTAACCTAAATCGGGTCTTGATTATCAGTATTCAGTAGGTACCCATTTAGAACCAGAACAACGCTTGCGCAAGAGCTTCGTATTGGTGCATTCTTCGCGCGCGAAAGTTTAGATTGATAGTCCCACTATGGGATGGGGGTGCTCAGTTTTTTGTAAATTACCTGTTACTACTACCTGAGCAGGATCCTCAGAATGAGAATTCTAACATGAAACAAAGAATTCAAATTAAACTTAACAAAGGCTTTATTTTTAAATCTAGAATTCTGCAGGAGCTCGAAATTATGACAGCAGTTTCCTTCGCTTCGTTTACTTACTTATGGTATAAGTCACAGCCTACGACAACCATTTGACAATATTATTACATGAAGACCTTTGGTGGAAAATATAATGAATGCATTTTTTAAAATATTTACAAAAAATATTAAAAATACACTTAGTTATTTTATGTAGATTCTTTAATTACATAAATTTTGAAATTTTAATTTTTTTAATTTAAAAACTTATTATATAATTCAAGTATACCGGCTATAGTGTACAACCGATATCTTCTCAGATCGTCAAACAGATGCCTTCGGCCTTATATTATCATTAAATTGCGAATTTTTTATTGTTGCGAATTGGTTATTGTTGACATTAAACAAATTTTTATTAACAATTTCATATTAGAAAAAACAAATAAAAAATATTGCATACTAATTCGGACTTTTATTACCTATAATCGTTTTGTAATTATATTTAGTGCAATTGGTTTTATTCATCTTCTCTCGACTACATTTACGTAATTTATTTTAAAAAATAGCTTATTTTTTTCAAATTTATAATGTTTTATGTAACTTTGAACTCTAAAATTTAAACGTTTAAAGATATTTGCAAAATTATCATTATTGAGAAAAATTGAGAAAGTTATAACTTGTAAAATAGTATCGTAGTTTTTCTGGCAAACGGGGCTAATAATTTTAATATATATACCGCACTGAGAAATCACGCGGAAAAACTCCTAACGGCATCCGCCGGGCTCAATTAAAACTGATATATGTGAAAAGTTTTAATAAAGGGTTTTAAGCATAAATGATTTATGAGGAGTGCCACATCCTTATAACATAACTACTCCGAGCATCATTAGTGTTCATACGTCGTCCTTATACAGTAATTTCTAGCAATAATAATTATCTAAAACACACCGTCTCAGGAAGCTACTTGCAAAACCACGTGGCCCCATTTTCCATTCAAAAGAGTCTAATTAAAGCCCCAAGAATTACCGTAGCAAACTCTTATCCAACAAAAAGCTAATAAATTACGTATCTAATTACATGCGACCAGACGTATCAACTTTTCAATTTCTCGCGCACAATATGTATTGGCTCAGTGCTCGGATAAAATCGACGCCAGGTATTATATCGCAGGATGATAAAAGACACATCCGCTTCCTCGAAGATAATTATCAAGCCTTCGGCCGATTCTCTCGCGTGCCGATTGAAACAATGTCAGCCGCGGAGCGGTGAAAAAAAAAAGTCGAGAGAGTAAAAACATGAAATATGTGACTTTCGCCGCGGGACCCACCGCGCGCCTCGCGCTTTACCTGCACGCCAGCCTTTTCGAATCTGCGCGCACCTGGCGGCTTATCGATGCCCGAACTCGATATATATACCCTTAGTTACACGGGGAAGCACTTTGATCGCGGCGGATCATTTTGCTCGGATTTCCTTTCGGTAATTTGGTTATTTACAACTCTTACGTTATATAGGCACGTGCGGGTGAGAAAGAAATTGGCAAAGGAGTGTGTCACATAAACGTTAAAAATATTAATTTCATAAGTGGCTTTTAATAACGGTAAAACCGTAATCGCGAGACTTAGAAATGTTCCAGCTGGCCAAGTAAAAGAAACTCCTGGAAAGGCAATGCTCGGCACCTGTCCTGAAAACAATAGCTCTCCCGTTGTGCCGATGCAAAAAGTGCGAGAGCGAGATCTTGGGAAAAATGAGCGCTCGCGGCTGTACAGAGCGAGAAGAAAGAGGCTCGATCGCGGGCGCGAAAAAAGAGCCGCGGCGGGGATACAGATGGCTCGTCGCGCAAAAGGCCGCCTCCTCGGTGGGAGGCTCCTCGCGCGGTTCGAAAGTGCGAGAGCGGAGCGCCGCGAAAACGGAGCCGCGCGCTCTCCAGACAGACCACGGCTGAGCCTCCTCGGCCACACCGCGAGCGAACTTTCCTTCTCGTACGCGCGGCTCGGCCGCTCGGCGATACGCACCGCGCGCATTATACATCCCCGTCCGCGCTGCTCTTCCTTCGAGAAGCTGCTCTCGGCGTATAACTGCTTATTGCCGGCTCTGCACCGCTGCCTGCCGACGGTGGACGGGCGCGCGATGACGCGCTCGAGCTTCGCTTTCCTGCACGGGCTGCTCCTCGCCGCGGCTCTGGGTGAGATATCCTGCTTGTTACATTTTTACCTTCTTCGACGCGCGCGGCGCGGTGCTTTCGGGTGTGCGGAGATGTGGCGGTGCGCTTGCTGGATACCGACTGATAATGCTTTCGTTTCATAAGAGAAGTCGTGTTAAATTTTCAAAGTTAGTGAATCAAAATGAAAATTCAGTGTTTTTTTTTTGTTTGTTTGTTAATTTATGTATAGGTAAGCATAACTAAAAAACCTTAAAATTACTGTAGAATTAATAAATTTCATTTTTCAATTAAAATAGGTCGAACGAATTATCCATTGAGGAAATTAAAAGTCTCGATGCATCTTCCCAAAACAAGCCTTGACCCACTAAGCAAGTTCGAGGTCAATATTTCAATGGGTAGAAAGTAGACAAATGAGAGGACTTGTCTTAAGCGCAATTGTCTTTATTGATGCATAACGAAATATAAGTTTGTAACCTACATACTCTATACACTCGGTAGACGCTCGGCCAATACGTTATAGAAAGCTTTTTCCTACCGTAAAAATGGAAATGATATAATAGAAACTGATTCTAATTGAGCTACAGTAAATATAACAGTCGGCAGCTGACGGACATTGACGCAAGAAAGTGAAGGAAAAGTTGATGGAAGTTTATTGCATCCACTTTAGAATTTAAACATAACATTTTCCCGACAGTCTGAGCAATGAAATTTTGAGCTTAACAAAATTTCCCGGGCGAAAGTAAATTTCATCGGTCGTAGAATTTCATATATATCGACCGACGCGTCAGTCTCGCCAGAGGTGAACCCGTTCGGCGCAATTGCCGGAAGTGAAATTTTCTTCCCGAGCGAGTCTGAAAAATCGCGTAAAAACTCATACGCGCCGTATGAGACATACAAATTAAGGAAGCACGTTATTACTATTACGGTACTTGAAACGCGCATTCCGCCGCGGCGTGTGTATTTTTGATTTATTTTCCGTCGTTAAACGAACACTTTTTCCCTCCGAGTTGGCGCGTAATTGGATTTGGGTAAAAAGGTAATGGGCACTAAAGCCGAAACGTTTGCCTTTTATTTCGCTCTTTAGAAGCAATGTATGCGTTTAAGGGGCTTATCTATATTAATAACGGTTGATAGAAAAGATGACAGTTGCAAGCAAATCTTCTAAGAAGAAATATGATGTCTTTGAATAATACTGGAAGTTCCGTTGCTTTTTTTCATGGACGTTTTTAGTTATTCGCCCGTTTAAGAGTTCGCCAGCCGTAAAAACAAGATCAAGACGATCCTACTATTGTCTTCTTTTCCTTAAGAAGTAAAAAGTGAAGCAGCGTGTTTTCCGGTTAATTTTTACAAAAAGAAAGTTTTTAAGTTTACTTGAAAAACTCTCAAATGTTAATTCCAGTTTATCATTGCATGACGTTTGTCGATTTAATGGTGTCTTTATATTGGTTGACGTATTCATTTGCGTAAAATTGTTATTTAAATTTAAATTTGTAATCATTCTTATTCGATTTATATATTACTTACTTTAATGTAACTTGTGGGATCATGCAAATTACTTACGTCCGGTTTTCTAATGACCGAATTACATACATTATTCTATTTTTTAAATTATATGCATGCAGATGCATCGTATTAAATATCATCTCAACTATTTTTGTATTTATTTAACAAAGTTTTCTGATGTTTCATTTTATAAGGGGATTCTAATAACGCAAAACAAGTATATAAAAATACTGATTTCTAAATCTTTTATGAAGTTACCATTGAGTATTAAATCGTTCAAACAACGTTCTTATTTACAGAAAGATCAACAGTGGAGATATTAGAACTATAAAATAATAATTTCGTATTTCAGAATGTTTGCATAAAAGTATAGAGTAATAAAGGGCGCAGTAAATTCTCTGTGCAAACTTGAAGCTAAGCATTCCGCTCACCTCTACAGATTCTTAAATGCCACAAGCGCTGCATGCAAGTTTTGAAAGAATAAATTACCAGGTTTAAAATCCATCGATAATCCTCTGCAATGTACCGCAAACATTTGCCACCGACTTTCCATTATCGATCGGCGTAAAAGATTCTGCTCTGCTGCAATTTTGAAAGTTGCCGATCAAGCAAAAGAGATCCGAGAAAAATTGAACCTTTTCAAAATGAGTTTAAGATTTAGTTAGTTAAATCATACCTTTTTCAAGATGATATATGCAATATAATAAAGCTTGCATTAAAATTCAACTGGTCCTTATTGTTTTTTTGCATATTGCATTTATGGAAAATAAATATCGAAAATCATCTCGAAAAGTTCGCCTGGAAAAAAATCCCGCCGCACTTCGAAAGCGTCGGCCGAAAAGATACATATGTGTGTATCCGAGAAAGCGCGGCGGGAAAAAAAAACGGTTAATTAACATCCGATCTGGTTGTTGCAGCGGCTGGAGCGGGCAAGGTCAGCGCTAAGGAGCCGGTGGACGCGCCTTGCCTGGACGACAGCAAGTTCTACAGGAATCCAAAGGTACCGAGGCCCGCCATCTGGACGCCCGCGGAATGCGCCAAGTACTACCTCTGCCTCGGTGAGCGATTACTCCACAAACTGGTTGCTTGTCCCTCTCGGTCTTGTTGGCCGCTTTCGGCGGCTGAATCGACGCGTGCTTTCCTAATTTTTATGCGCTCCGAAACCGAGTCGGATGAAGACGGCGGCTACTCATTCGGTGGGGGGATCGCGGGTTTTCTAACTGCTGGAGACCAATTTCGAGCGTATGTATATATATATACATAGCTTTATTATCGCTCCTGGAGGTTTTATATTGGATTCTTATTGAATCTTGGAAAATATTGTCGGAATTTTAATTGTGTAAGTGCGCAATCGCCAAAAGCTAAAACTTACGGTATTCTCAAAGTGAAAGTAAATTATTAATATTGTCTCCGCGGGGGAATTCGTTAGGCTTCGTAATTAGTTTTATTCAGTTTTAAGCAACTGTTAAAAAATTTTCAAGTTTCTCAGTAGTGAATTATGTATTGGTGGGCTTCATTATATTACTATTAGGTATAATCACTTTGAAATCACAAAAATTTGAAGCAACGATTATAAAAAAATTTATTATTATATACTTTTTAGTTATATAATTTAGCTGCAGTAAATTAATATCTTATGATTTTTAAAAAACTATACTGATGACTACGCGCGAAAAAAAAAACAGCTAAATAATAAAATCAATTCCTCGTCGTCTTGCAATCCCGAAAATCCGCGAAGAGCTCGCATAGTAAGCGATGACCCACCAGTCGTCATCAGGCGGCAAATAAGCGCAAAGGCTCGATCCTCCGGCGCATAAAACAAAATTGTCTTCAGAACATTTGCCCAGGCGGCAGCGCGGCGCGGTTTCGCAAGGGATGCACTTGTCTCGATCGTTCCACGCACGTTGCATTCAGGCTGACATCTTCGACTCGTTGAGAAAGCGGCTGGAAAAGTGTGAGCGACGGCGACGCCGATTTGGAGTGGTTATACAAGCAGCCGCGGAGATTTTCTCGCGTGTCTGCCCGACGCGGGCGCGAGGATTCCTTCGCGAACGTTATATGCATCCCACGTGACGTCGTAATTCGATGGCTTTCTCGGTAGAGATCCGCCAAGGAGCGTGGGTGATCCAGTTTACGTGCAGCGGGAGCTGCTTGCTTTTTTGCAACGACGGAGGATGCGATATACCAATTACCGTAATTAATGAGAACGCCGGGGAAAAGCAAAGACGACTGGCAGCGGATTAGACACGTTGGAAGATTTGGGACTGATTTTCGGGGTTTTTATTTTTTTTTATTTTAACATAATTATATTTAGTTTTAAAAGAAAACTGCGTTAATGCAGCGAATTTTAATAATAAATTTTTAATTTATAAGCAGAGATCCGCATAAAAATTTGAAAGTTAAAAAAGCAATACCGACTTGCGCTTGATGGTGCTTTCCAATTGTGAAAGCGGCGTGGCTTTCGTATGAATCTGCGGCCAAAATAAGGAAGCTTAAAGAGAGCATTTCCTCCTTACAGATGACGAGGTGTTCGAGTTCAAATGCTCGCAAGGCTTGCTGTTCGACGTGACGAGGCAAATCTGCGACTTCAAAGCGAACGTCGATAATTGCGACGTGATTTTGGGTAAGTGCGATGCTCTATCGACGCGTTAACGAGTAGCGACAGGCAACGACCGTCGTCAATGGTATATAAAGTGCGAAAAGTTGATTCCAGAGGAGGAGCCGCCGAAGCCGCTGCTGGAAAACGGAAATTGCGAGGAGGGAAGCTTGGCGTGCGGTGACGGAACCTGCCTTTTGTCGCATTATTTTTGCGATGGAAGCTCCGATTGCTCGGACGGCTCTGACGAAGCTTGGTGTGGTAATGAATTATTTTTAATTTAAACAATATTATTATTTAAAGAAAATGCCTATTACCATATTGCACCCAATATACTGCATCTAAAATTATATCGAGGGTCGCTTGTATAATGACTAATTAATTCTGTTTAAGATTCTGAAAATGATTTAAATTCTGCACTGCCTTGTGACAAGAGTCAGTGCCAGCTTCCAAATTGTTGGTGTTCCGCAGATGGCACTGAAATACCGGGAAATCTCACGACACCTATGATACCGCAAATGATTATGGTGACATTTGATGATGCAGTGAATCCCGAGAATTTCGACTTTATAACGAGTAGACATTTTTACAGATTTATATTACGTTTTTCTGTATTATAAAATAAATTTTCACAATACTTATAAAAATATTTCAGAGATTTTCAGCGAAGATAGAAAAAATCCAAACGGCTGTCCGATTCGTGCAACTTTCTTCATAAGTCACCAATACACAAATTATAGAGATGTGCAACATTTGTGGAATCTTGGACACGAAATTGCCGTTCATTCCGTAACGTAAGTCGTTAAACTGAAAGTGTTATCTATTTTAAGTAGTCCTTTACGTCATTGTTAAAATTTACAGCCATCGAGGACCCGAGGATTGGTGGATAAAAAATGCAACAATCGAAGATTGGTTCGATGAAATGATTGGTGAAGCCAATATTATCAACAGATTTGCTGGAGTAAGATTAGAAGAAATGAAAGGTACAATTTCTTTATGAATTAAAACTCGATGTAACTTAATTAAAATTATTATGTTTTGATTTTAGGTTTAAGGGTTCCTTTTCTTCGAGTCGGTTGGAACCGTCAATTCCTTATGATGTCAGAATTTGGTTTTGTATATGATTCCAGTATTGTAGCTCCATTTTCTAATCCACCTATTTGGCCATATACTCTGGATTATCAACCCCCTCACAAATGCACAGTACCAGGTCAAATATGCCCTACAAGACCATACCAAGGACTTTGGGAAATACCCATAAATCCACTTATTATAAGGGTGAATACAAGTTGAATGCAGTCATAAAAATATTAATGCTTAAAAATTGTGTGTTATTGTTTATTTTGTACTATAGGAACAAAATTGTTCAACGTTTGAAACATGCTCACAAGATCTTACCGATGATGAAATTTATGAGGCTTTGATGAACAGTTTTAAGATGCATTACACAAGCAATCGAGCACCATTAGGAATCCACTTTCAAACTTCATGGCTACAGACTCCTTCTAACTACCTAACACTTTCTGTAAGTTCATTTATCAAAACTTATTTACAAATTTAATTTGAAGTT
Source organism: Ormyrus pomaceus (assembly GCA_900474385.1). Taxonomy (NCBI): domain Eukaryota; kingdom Metazoa; phylum Arthropoda; class Insecta; order Hymenoptera; family Ormyridae; genus Ormyrus; species Ormyrus pomaceus. Next base: position 38,481 of record UCOM01000363.1, read on the forward strand.
TATTAAAAGTGAAAATGATCTTGTAGAAATTTGTTGATGATGTACTTCGTTTACCGGATGTCTATTTTGTTTCAAATCAACAAGTTCTTGAATGGATGAGAAATCCAACATCACTGGAAACTCTTCGCACTTTCCAACCATGGTTGTGTTATGATAAAAAACTTGACACTCATGAAATAGCTTGTGATCTACCAAATACATGCAAATTACCAAGCAGAGTACTTAATACTCACAGGTATCTGTACACCTGCTTTGATTGTCCTAAGCAGTACCCTTGGTTACGAAACGAGTTTGGACAAGAATAAGCCATTACATTTCTTACGTATTACTGAATATTTAAAAAACATTGATCATACAATCACATATTTTTAATTACTGTGATTACAGTAATAGTGTCAAGTTGACTGAGTACCTTCCTTAGCATATATTTTATTGTTTATACTGTGCTATATGATTATAAATTAATATTTTAGTAACAATTATTCAAGATTAGGTAAAGTAAATAAAATTATTTAGATAATAAAAAGCTTAAAATCCTAAGAATACTATGCTCTAAAAGATTACAATTAGTAAACAAATTGTAAACAAAGAACAAAAACAGATAAATAAAGAATTTCAGGTATTAAAATATTGACTTTAAATTAATTTGGATTTTATATAAACCTATATACATTTATTTTTTTACAATAATTACATACAAGTATTTAAAAAAGCATGAATGTAAATTACGTAAAAATTATGTGGTAAATTAAAAAAATGGTATTATTTAATTTTTAGTAATTACGATTCTTGTTGTACAAAAGGATTTGGAATTGATTCCATACCATCAACTGGGCAAATAAGTACAACAGAGGTTCCTCGACAAACCACAAGTCCTAATGATCGAGTATCTTGATTTAATTTGTATGGGTCATCAGGATCTATTTAAAATATTTAAAAATTAAGTTTTAGTTAAAAATATATATATTATAGAATTTCAACACTAACCTCTGAGGTATTCTGTTGTATTATCAAGTACAAGATTGAGTAAAGGATCATATCCTTTTAAAATTCCTGAAGCTTCTCTACCACCAGCAAACTTTACTCTAATATTTTTCTCTAGGTATTTTGAAAGATCAAGAATACTCTCTTTCCTTTTTTTTTCTTTCTGATCTCCTTGAGCATGTTGATGCTGAATTTAAAAAAGAAATGAAAAAGTTATTAGAAATTTAAATTAGTATTAAAAATTTGAAGGTTAAGTTTTGTATTCTGCCGTTTGATTCACCTGTGACTTTTGGGTCTGAAACAAAAACCATCGAAGGTATAAAACTTTTATAAGCAAATAAATTAAACATATTTAATAGTTTATATTTTGCGTACTTACAGACATATTTGATGTTCACACTCAGATGATAGTGAACGACTGTAAACAGACACTACTTGTTCGCCGCACACTTTACTTTGCAGTTTGCACACTTGTGCGACTGTGCCTCTTCTGCTCATCGTGACGACTTTACTGATGTGACTTCATAAATGAAAAATGAATATACTTATGACAGGTCATGTAACCACGATTTATTTCTTTTCTATGAGAATGTTAAATTTCCAATTGTAAAAAAAAAATTATTAATTTAAATTATCTAATATTGTAATATAATATGATCTAAATATTTTATTATTTGTTTATTAAAAAATAAAAATAAATTTTTTTTTGATAAAAGCTTTTATTTATTTTTACTCGTGTTATAAAAAAATACATGCTAGTACACGAAGACGTGTGTGGTACCATGAATCTTGAATTCTGCATCTCTTAACAATTTTTGTTATTATTCGTATTCAGTTTTTATTTTAATTTTATTATGTTATTGATACCTTGAGGCTCGTCGGAGATTAATTTAGTGATATCGAAATCGTCGTTTTTTGAAACGAGAAAGTTATGTTATGCCTCACCCTATAGAAAATGTATCATTGTGCGCTCTTTACTTCGTGCAACGGTTAAATCAACAGTATAACTACTCTTCTTTTATGTTTATACATATTTTTTTATCATTTTAGAAACAATTAACTTAACTTGGCCTCATCGTATAAAAATCGCAAATAATAACTTATTATTATTCTTCGCCGTTTCGGTAATACTTAACGATAAAACCATATTTTACATAATAAGTATGTTACATAATTATAATTACCAATAATACAAAAGGCTTATAACTACTATCTGCTTACTGTAGGAGAAAATAAAGGCTCATTGCATAACAATAAAAAACCTAAACAAACTTTCTCATTTCAAAAGTATATATTAGTTAAAACGTGGTCACTTGTAGCCAACGAGAGCCTTAACTAACGACTATGACAATGATAACGAAAGTTAAAGTAATATTAGTGTTATTAATTTACGTAAGCTTGACTTTTTTTTATTTCTTTTTTTGCGGACGATATTACACTTGCTCGAATTTTCATATATCGAACGTTTAGACGTCATAGTGTCTTGTTCACTTTAATTATGAATCGACTAAAGTTGCAAATGCTGGGCGCACGCTTTTGCTTCTTTTTTCTCATTTTCATTTTATAATTTTTATATTTGTATATTTATATTTTATTTATATAATATATATATATATTGTAATTGTAATGATGATCGATGACTACAGTAAAATCGGTTCCTTTTATTGTTAATTACACGCGTAAAATCACCGAGGACTATTTATTGAGCATTAAGACTCAATTTTACACACACAACTCTGAAAAACCCGTAAGATCTGCATTCTTTACTAGTTTTCTTTCGCTTTGTATATTAAAGGAATTATAGCTATGTTTTTCTTCGAACGGCTGTTTATTGGATGGACCGATTTTTAAATTGTTTATACAATAAAATGGCTGGCAGAGTTTTTAATAAGCAAGAGTCCTTTTCTCGAAATAAGGAAACTTTCTTTTACATTCCATTTCAATTTTTAATTTTAACCAATTTTGTATGTCTCTTAATCCCTCTAAATATACAAAATTAATTAAATTTTCGTTGTACTCCCTTAAGAAAACTTTAAAACTAATGCAAATCCTTTAATCAATTAGTTTTTTCTTCATACTTTTTGTGTTTATAATTCAGATAATTTATTAAATTTTGTAACGAATGTATCAAGCATTTTTTTATATAGATTTAATTTCACCTAAAAATAATAAGTTTAAACTAAATCATGTAATTGTTTATGAATATTTTGAATTATCACCACAAAAATGTGTACGAGAAACGTGATTTTGACTTAGCACACTTTTTCAAATTTCTTGTTCGTTAATAAGTTGTAGTTTGTAATTTGCGTGAATTACGGTGTATTCATGTGTATCTGTGCATTTCAAAAAGTGTGACATTATATATATATAAGCCTTCACTTCCCTCTTACATGCAAGATTTTATAAAACAATTCTATAATTAAAGATATCCTCCTCGAATTTACTGCATTGCAATGTTACATATAAATGAAAAAATTCACTGACCAAGAATATTGTACTTAAAAAGATTGATAATTCCAGATTTAAAATGCAATCGAATCCATTGTTTTTCTAAAAAAGAACATGTTTTTTCAAAAGGACGTAATCAAGAGTCTTGCAATACGAGATTCTTGGCCAGTGTGTTCATTCTAATGAATTTTTAAGAATAAAACTTTAAACTGACGTATTAGACATACATATACGTCGGCACATTGTGAACTCGACGAACGAACGTATACATTGTAGACCAATCACGGATTCGATAAGCAGTACAAAGAGTGAGACATAGCGAAAAAGTGAGGGAGCCAAATATATAGATAAAATTGAAAAATTCGTTATTGCGCTGTAAAAGGGATCGCTTTACAATTCGTTTTATCGCCGTTGTTAGTTTGATTGAAAAGCAGTAATACAGCGATCGTTACTGGACGTATCTTTCCCGTAAATTCTATTCTTTTAAAACCAATTGCATCGTTACTGTTATTGAAAAGGAGCAGTGAAAAATCAGATACGCGCTACAAAACTCGATATCGAAGAAAATAACTATTTTATAAGTTCGAGCTCATAGCTGAAGAGTTAATACACACTGGATAATAATTCATTAGACAGTTTAAATCTTCGATGCTCCGGTTATGGGACGAAGATGCGAGGCCAACAACATTATCTTCGTCGCTTTTCAGTCTATCGTCATCAACGACGCCTGTAGTTGAATTTTCGTTTCGCGCTATTTCTTTTGCGAGTTGGTGCGCATTATTTTATATGCTCTGACGTTCGGAATGCAGTTTCTTCCATCGCGAGAATGAGTGTCGCGGAATATTTACAATGTGCTTTACTTGCTCTCTTAGCAAAAAACCTCGCTGAATTTTTTAAACGTATTTTTTTTTTTTTTTTTTTTATAATAGGAGAGGTATCGCGAGTTTTCCGCAGTTTAAAAATCGAATAACATCTTAGTCAATTAGAAGTTGGGTCAGCTTTTAAAGTCGAATCTCATTGATTTTCAAATTGATTACTTCTAAGCGAGCTTCTAAGTCAAGGAATCTCACATTTAAGAAAAAATATAATGACTTGTAGTGTAAAACGTTCTTTCAAATATGAATCATAAGTAAACAAATTTTGGCAACTCTATAATTGTCCAATATTTTTAATTAATATTTTTCATTTTTCGAAAGCTATCATTTAATTTAAATTCAATTTCTACCTAAAGGCAAAATTTTGCAATACAATCGGCACTTTTTAATACATTTTTGTTCTTCTAACAGTAAAACGTTAGTTCACCAAAGAAAATCACTCCTAATTTTAATATCCAAAATAAAGTTTTAATTTACGATAATCCTTAATATTTGCTTATCATTTGCACCAAAGGTGACTTGTAAAAATATTCGTCATTCAACAACATCGAATTGCTCTATAACGAGTTTACGATTAGTAACAAAGATCCTCGTATACTATCAACTACATGAATAAATGCGAAAAACTTGAATCTACATGGGCCGACAACAATTAACTTACTAAATTTTCGACAACTCGAGGAAAATCCAGCGAGGTATTTTCGGTCAAGGGTCCAATGATTAATTGGAAAATAAGTTATGAGAACCTTCAGGTCCTGATTAGAAAATGCTTAAGGTATATTCGCATTTCAGTAATAAGTTGTATAGGATCTTTTAGCGGAGAAGTTTTTGCAAAAAGAAATGTTCGAAAATTTTCTGTTACTAATTCGAAGATTAGGAATTAATTTTAAAGTAGATGAGCAATTTTATCTAGGACTGTTATAATGAAAATCGTTAAAAAATACATTCTTTGATATTAAAAAATTTTCGACCGCTTTTTAATATATTAGTTATGCGTAATTGACTAATTTCTATCGTTTGAAACTTAGTACGCATTCAAAGCATTAGTTATGATACTATTTTATAGAATAACATCGAATGTTTGCTTCTGAATTGCGAAATCCTTGAATCCCTAAGAAACAACAGAATTGCTTGCAGTGGGCAAATATGTATTACATATATGCATCGTTTTTATTCGCGTTGTGCAATAACGAGAAAAAAGAAGTACACTCATAAATACAGCGATTTTTAAAAATTCCCACAATTTTAATAAAAAATATGGAAAATTGCCATATTGTCTACTTTTACACACTGATCTTTGTAAAATTCAACTGATCCTCAAATCATTGCTACATTCGACTATCTAAAAAGCCTTAAGGCTTCATTTTTTTCAAAATTCCATGATAAAAATAGATAATTTGACCTACAGCTTCAATTCAATAGTAACAACATTATATCAGTCCCGAGACCGAATATTTATCATCATTAAGACTCACAACCTTTTCCTTTACTGCGAAATCGCTGCATCCTACCAAGTAAACTTCTTTTCCTCTTGTGAATCATACTCCAGAGATAGGTATCAGTCTAATCTTATAAAACTAACAGAATGACGTATGCAACTTCCCTTATACGTACAGTTAGGCTGTGATTTCAATAAAATTCATAATAAAAAATTCTCAAACCATTTAACGTAACCAGCAATTAAAATCACGAAATCTGGCTAAAGCTTCGTTAATCAATGCGGCAGAGTAAGTGGAATGAGAAGGAAACGACACCTATCTCGAATCAAGCAATCCTGCACATCTCCCCAGGCCAAAGCGATAAAAACTCGCCGGCGGCCGACTCTCAAACGATCTCGGGCGCGTTGCCGTGCTCGTTCTCGTCCTGCTCGGCGAGCAGCAGGGGCACGGCCTGCTGTCGGTTGCCGGCGTCGCCGTCGCCCCGGTGATGGTGATGGTGGTGGTGATGATGGTGGCCCGGCAGGAAGGAGACGGGCGCGCCCGAGGGCGTCGTGGGCGCCGAGCGCGACAGCCAGGAGCGCGAGGACTTGACGGCTCGGGGCGGCGGCGGGCCCACCGACACGTACGTCTTGCCGCGCGTCCGCTTCGTCCGGGTCCCGGCGCCGCCGCTCGCCGAGCTCGAGCACTGCTGCTGCTCGTCGTAGGGCGGACTCGCCGAGCGCTGCGCCGAGCCCGAGGCCGACTGCTGCCGGAGTCCCAGGGAGAACAGCGCCTGCGGACGACTCTGCTGCGAGGCCGGCAGCTGCGGCAGCTGCTGGATCTTGTCCAGGAGCTCGCGGAGCTGCAACGGAACCAATGGGCGTGAGAATTTTGCTCGGAGTTTTTTGTCTCGGATCGACGGCTTTAAGGAATGCACGTTTTTCTCAACGCTAATTAATTCTAGCAATACTTTTGTAGATAACTTTTAAAAAATTTCAATTTAATCTGTTATACGTAGGTAACAACTATACCGAGCAAAAAAATTTGTAATTTTATAATATCATGGCAAGCACAATAATTGCATCATCAAGCTTATGGTCAAGTAAAAAAAAAGTATAAAAAATTAAAAAACTTCTTGGAAATATGTAATTTCTAGCGGATTTACAATTATTAATCTACTGTACTGTATGAATTAATTTAAGCTTTCTTTCTTGCACAATACTTAAACATATTAATTTTTGACATACCGACTCCGAAGGAATCTTTTTGTGTGATGTTGCATTGAAAGCAAAAGTACAGTGAAAATTGTGAGTATTTTTGCAATTATGAACCGCACACTGATTGACAAGGCAATATTAAGAATGGGATTTTTAAATTTCCTTTAAACTTTAACTTTGACTTTAATATACAGGATCTTTTCAAAGTATTGGACCCTCCGATTTCGAAAAATAAAGATTTCAAAGAAAAGTGACCTTTTCAAAGTTAATGGATGAAGGAAGTCAAACCTAACAGTGATCAAGTCAATGTCAAGTTAATCTTTCGTTATCCTTTACTTTTGTCATTTTTCTCTGAAACCAATAGCTTTCAAAATCAGGGATGTGACCGATACTTTTTGAAGTCTCTTTAGAATAGAATAAGCAACATATTTAAGGTGTAAGGAATACGTGTGTTTCCACAATGATCTGAAAAAATTAATAAAAACAATCAACTCTCGTATTCAAAATCGATATTGCAAAAGTTAATAAAACGCGAAACTCGACTATTTTCATCACCCACTTTATCATTTTATCAATTGAAAACGTTCCTGAACCTAGATTCGACAGGCGAAAAATACTGACCTCTATCGTAGGACTAGTCGCCCTAGGCGGCGAGAGGGGCGACTGGGCGGCGAGGCTGGAAACGTCGGAGGTGGTACGGTGGTTGGCCAGGGACGCGAGCGAACCCTCGCCAAAGTTCGTCGGCCGTTCGCAGACTCCGCCGACGGCTCCGCCCTGAAAGCAGACCGATAATCGACCCGATAAATCATCGCCGACGCTGTGATTAACGGCAACTCTGCTTTTCGGTTAATTGAAACTTTCAGAAACGTCAAAATCTCCTTTAGATATATCATTGCGCTCGATTGATTTTTATGCCTTGGAAACTGTGAGGAAAAATTATGTCGAACAAAATTTATTGGTAATAGCTAATGAATCTCGGTGAGGATTCGAATAAAAAGTCACAATTCTAATTGAAAAAGGTGTAGCTGTTGATAGACTAGCTAATCAATCCCTTTCTTACGTTTAGTATAAAGGTGTTTAGAATTCTTTATAATTAGTAGCAGTATTAAAGGAATCTATTTTTTTCAACATTAATACGCATGCTAATTTTAATTATTTGAAAAGCAATAAGTTTTTACAGCCCCGCATAATGAATTCAAATCGCATTTAAAGGTTCCAAAACAATTACAATGAACACATCTCCTAATATATATTCAATATTTCCAAGAAAGCGAGATCTCCGCAATTTTATTACTAATTTGTATAATCTAACGAATGAAGAAAGAATGATCAAGATTTATTATAAGGTAAAAGGCAAACTTTGTATTTGCACTTATGAGTGAAGTCTGATTAAATTCAGTAGGTATATACATACTGGTTTATTTATAGAGATAAGTTATCTCACGAACTTTGGAGTTGTTTCTAGTCAAAATTTATGTTTCAACAATTAACCTCATTTCTATTTTGCACCTTGGCTTACTCTTCAAGGTTAATTGCTATATATTTATGGAATGTGGGATTGTATTGTGAGGCGATTGATATATCGCAGTTAATCGATACAATTGAAAAGATAGCATATTTTTGACAAATAATTCAGCAAAGCACGCGATCCAGTCGGAAAATGAAATATTGAAAAAGTGAAAGAGCATACTTGGGATGAAAATAAGTGGGAGATAAGAAAAAAGATAATAAAATTCCTATATTCATGAATAACATTAAAAGAGTTATGATCGAATAATTTTGTAAATTTTTATGAGTTGCCCAAAATTTGCTCAGCAGCAGTTTTTGCAGCGACTATTATTGACTATACAAGTTCATTGAATTTCTTAAAAATTACATACTAAAATGTAACAGCTGATATTGTTCCGACTTACAATGGCGTTTCCGGTGGCAGCTCCAGCCGCGGAGAGCTCGTCAATGCTGTTGTTGCAGGAGTACGGCGGTGGAATTATGGTGTTCGCCTCGTTGACGACGTTGCACATGAAGCTCGAGCTGAGAGAGTCGAGTGTGCTCGCGTGAGACAGCGACCTGAAGTAGCGCATCACCAGGCCCGAAGCCCCCTTGCCGAATCCATCGTCGTAGCCGATCACCAGCGGATAGAGGTCTGGCTTTGCCGTCACCTATAACAAAAGCAAATATTCCTTATTTTCTAGTTTTTTTCAGGCATGTTTATATTTGTTCACGTTTTACATTTAAAATTGTAGATTAAACGCATCGTCGACTAGCCATTGTCAAACATCAAACAATTGACATTTTAGCCATTTTACGTCTACTACACAAACTAATGTTTGCTTGTGAGATAACGCATTTTACGTCTTACGGTGTAAAACTAATGCAAGTTGCGTTAACCGGTATAAATTATTAGCAAAAACAAGCAATCATATTTTAAAACTATATTTTTATATATTAACTGGTTAATATTGAATTTAATCCTAATAAGATACTTTTAAAAAGAAAGGGTTCAAAAAACTAATTTCAGTGTTACCTATTCCAAGTAATATTTTACGACTGTGAAATGATAGGCCTCACTTGCAAAGTTATTTTCTTCGACGTTTCAAGTTAAAAAAATGTACATTTTTCAAGAAATATTACAACTATTACTAAATCCGCACTGAGACAAAAAGGTGGTTGAAACAACCACATTTTCTGTTGAATATAATCAATAGCTTTAACATCAAATTTGTTGACTTTACAGAAAATCTGTTAAATTAACCAAAAATTTTATCAAATTAACCGAAAATTCTATTGATTAGATTTAATAGAAAAAGGGGTTGTTTCAACAACCTTTTTTTCTCAGTCATTCAATTATCGTCTGCACCCTCGCACGAAATTTGAAGGTACAAAATGAAAATTTGAAGCTGCCCCGAATAACGAGCGATAAATAAGCGCCCCCGGTCATATCTTGATTAACGGTGGATAGCAGGCAGGGCCTAGATAACCGGAGAGCGAGAGACACTAACCTCGTTATAGGGCGGAGGCATGGCCTGGACTATCGAGCTGCACCGGCTATAATGGGGCGGAAGATAGCAGGAACCGGTGGAGGCTCGATCGGAAATCGTTCCGTCTTCCATCATGTTCGCGTGCCTCCTGCGACAGAGCCAACAGCCGCAGGCCGCCGCGATGATCAAGCCGGCGAATACTGCGATCCTGAAGCGGAAGAGGAGAATTTAGGTTTGTTTATTGCGAGAGACGTAGGGTTTCATTTTATTTCCCAGGAGGGAAACTCACCATAGGTACCAATAGTACCAGAAGAGAAATTTAAACATTTCCGTGACTGAGTTCCCGATCTGCGGAAATGCCGAATAACTGCAGCAACCCAAGCTGCAGCATTCCTTAGGGAATGTGCATCTAGGAGAGAGAAATTATATTTTTATCTAAAATGTTAAAACAATTTTAGCGGCATTAAAACGGTTCCTATATTTTATTGTAAATTTTCTTGACTGTAGTATTTTTATTGCTCAATTGCTAATTCTTATCGAGTTTATTATTTGTTTATCAAAAAGCTTCTTTATAAAAATATAAAAGTCTATTCCACTAGTATGAAATGTGCACATTTAAAAGTGTTTTACTCTGTTGTAATCATATTTGTCTGTACATATTTACAATTGTAACGACGCGCTTTGCCATATCCTAATGCACAAAAGCTCATGTAATCAAAAATACTTACACGTGACCTCCATCGCAAAGCTTCGCCGAGACCTTAAAAGAAAATGCAATTATAAACTGTTAATAATAAGTTCCTTAACATTTCCGCGGTAAATGATTAATATTTTCAGTTATGCAATGTGAGCCTGTTACATAACGCGTAAAGCTCTTAAAGAATAACGCCGACGAGCTTAAAAAGAACCAAGAGCCAGCGTAAAACGATAATGAGCGTGAATATTGCACGAGCTGAAATAGCGCAAGTAGCCGCCCTGCAGCACATCTGTCGCACTGTATTTATTGTTTTTAACAAACTCCCGGGAGCAAAGCACGGCGCACGAATCCCAATTTCAAAAATTCATCCCCAAACCACTCTCGGACGCGGCCGAAAAATCTGATCTCGCGGCCCAAAATCCTATCTCCCGTCAAAAATACGCAGGTTTTCCACTTAAAAAAAAAAACCGAACCGATCAGGCAGAGGCACATCCGCAACACACCCAGGCGCGCGCGAGAGAGAGAGAGAGAGCGAGAGAGAGAAAATCAATCGGAAACCTCGACGGGCGAGCCGCTCACATTCAGCTCGAATTCAGTGTCGATCTCCATGGCCGGGCTGCTGCTCGCATCGTCCGGCGGTCAGACCTCGCTCGCCGCGAAAACGGGCATCCGCTGCCTGCTAGTTCCGCTGCGCTGGCTCCGTGACACGATACGTCGACGACGCGACGGGGACGAGGGAACGCGCGCGCAATGCAGGAACCCAGCGTTGGGGGAGTATGCACCGCTCGACGGGGGGGTGGAGGAGGGCTCTGGCAGCGCCGGGGTGCGCAAGCCCGCCAACGGGTATACCGTACCGCGCCGACATGGATCGTGGACGCTTTACTTATGATGCAAGCTCTCCTTTCCGCGTGGCGAGCGCGGAGCGTTTGAGAGGGTGCGAGATATTAATGTAGACGAGGTCTAGTTTGATTTTTTGCAATATTTTTGTACCTGATAATCTTTGGTGTGACGCGCGGGGCGAGATAAACGTTTTCATGCGAAAAGATCGAACGAGCAAATGTTGCGGTAAGGAGCACGCGAACGAGTGCTAATTTATTCAATCTGAAGTGTGTTTGCCACACTTAAGGGTGCATAACTGACTTCGTTAAAGATTCAAAGAGCATTGTAAAGAAGAGAATTAGGGCAAAAGTGAAGATACTTTATTTAAAAGTTTTTAATCAAAATAATATAAAAAAATTTTTATTTTTTTTTCATAACTATTAACGTAGCCACCTATAATTTTTATAATTATATATATAATATTATAAAAAATTGATATACATAACATGTACATGAAAACACGTAACAAACTCGAATGTTATAAATCGTGAATGAGTAACAAGATTTGTCGTCGGTGAATCCTGTGCTATGGTATTCCTAACAAATAAGTGCACGTATTATTGCAGTAAACGTATAAACTTGCAATAATCAAACACTTAGTGTCTTTATGATACATTGGTGAAGCGGGTGCAATTTTACCTTATTCTGAAGCTTGTAAAACTTTAAGAATTCTCAAGACCAATATCAAAACCTTTAAAGCATCCTCGTTGCGAACCTACCCCTCATAATTATCCAAAAAATGCAGCGCGAAAGAAGGGTAAGAAGCTCCCTCGCGTCTGTCGGCGATGCAAATCAACCGATCGCTTCTAAAAATATACCCGAGGCACAGGCAGGCGGCAAGGCTGAGAGCGCGGGCCGGGGTAGAATACTCGCGAGCGCTCCCCCACACGCACGCGCGCCTCGCACACACACACGAAGAAAGAGAGAGAGAGAGAGAGAGCACAAGCGTTTATTGATCGTCGTTTGCGCGTATCATCGTCGGCCAGGCGAGAAAGCGGAGGACTCGCGGCGGCTTATTGTCCGGGAGATGATGCAGGTGCAACGGGTGCAATTTTTGAAATGGGCTGGACTGACGCGATGCGTGATGGCTTACTTGAGCGGCGGAGACGAAGGCGAGAGGCAGGACGAGTCGGGCTGCGCTCCGTAGCTCACGGAGCCGCGGCATTATCTGCGCGCTCCGCGGCCCTCTGGCTCTCTGCGCCCGCGCCGACAAATCAACAAACCCCCCTCTTTCCCTTTTCAACCACTGCTGATAGGGCTCTGTAGTGACGTTTTCGAGGGACGGTTGCACTCGCTGCTCTTTCGAACGTTAAATCGTTATGGTCTCGGTAGTTTGGCATGTTCAATAATTATTTGACTTTTCTGAGTTGCCAATATTTTATAGTAAAGTTTAAAAGGAATACTTTCTTGAGTAAAACACACAAGATGTCCGAAAGAATTGACAGAAATTATTTTTATTCTTAATATCAATTTGTGAAAATAATATCGCAATTTTTAATATATCTTATTGACTATAAAATAGCATGCGATGAAGTTATAAAGTGGCTCAATAACTTACCTTTAAAACAAATTTTATTTTCTTACTATTCATCGAAAATAAAGTTTCGCCACAAAGCGATACGTTTTTCGAAGACGTGTTTGATCGTTTGACGCAATAAACGAGAAAACCAAGTTTGTAAGAAAAGCTTTAGGCAAGATATATTACTGCTGACATTTCAGTTTAGGTACTTACTAGCTGAGACACACCTTTATTACATCCGATTCGTACATGTAGCATTTTCAAAGCATTGATTTCGTATCACCTATATGACTTTGTGCTATTTTTTAAATATTTTTTCAGTACGACGACCGGAAAGGCTAATAATTTGTATTAATTTTTGGGACAATAAATTTATGTGGTTAAATTAAACTTATTTTTATAAATATATTGGAAAATACTTCTAAATATTTAGTATTGTTAAAAATTAAAAAAAAATTTAATATTGACATTAATCTTGAAGTTTCAAATTTATTAAAATTTATTTAATGTTATTGAATTTGCATTTATTAAAATTACAAATTTATAAATATTATAGCTGATTACTGATTAGCATCGATATGAGAGCAAAGGTAAAGCAGTTTTAAATAAGGACATGACAGAAAAGGCAAACTCTAATTTTTGCACTAAAATGCTTTAATAATTTTGCTAAAAATGTTATTAGGATTTGAATCGTCTGACTATATTATAACAAAGTTTGTATAAAGTCGTGGCTGTTTTATTTTTGAAAGTTTTATGTAGGTGGCAACTTATCTACTTTACCAACAGTGTATTATTTCCTTGTATGCACTATATATATTCAGATTCTGGACTACTCTGGAAAATGGCTAACAAGATACAGATGCAGACATACTACCTAACCAGATGGTTAATTTTGTACCAGAATTCAGGAAATATATTACTCAAAATATTTATCGTGTACGATTCTTATGCAAAATATCGTACGAGAATAATAAATTTGTCTCAATTTTTTGTACTAATAGCAGTCAATTTGTTTTAATAAGAAAATTATATATCGAACAGTTTACTGTTAATATTACTCTAGCTTTTCGATCCTAAGCAGTTCGTTGTTCTAAATTTACTTTATATTAATTACTATAGTTGTTCCAAAACGTTAAAATATTTGATGGCCCTGAAAAGGGCCGGTTATTAACTAAAATGATTGAAAGTTTTAAGCTGATTTTTCAGTCTTCTTGGGCAGAAGCACAGCTTGAATGTTGGGGAGGACACCTCCTTGGGCAATGGTCACTCCGGAGAGCAATTTGTTCAGCTCCTCGTCGTTGCGGATTGCTAGCTGAAGATGACGGGGAATGATTCTCGTTTTCTTGTTGTCGCGAGCGGCATTGCCTGCCAACTCAAGAACTTCAGCCGCCAAGTACTCCATTACTGCGGCCAAGTAGACCGGAGCACCAGCTCCGACACGCTCGGCATAGTTTCCTTTACGAAGCAGACGGTGAATACGACCCACCGGGAATTGAAGACCAGCTCTGTTGGAGCGGGTCTTTGACTTTCCCTTGACTTTTCCACCGCCTTTGCCACGACCGGACATGTTGAATCAGTTGGATAAGAGAATCACTCGACAAGAACGAAGCAAGCCGAATGAACGCTCCACCGCGATCGACGCGTATATATACTCTCTGGTGGAGTAGTTCCGCGCGAATGGCGCGCCACTTTTTGATGGTGGTGGGGTGGACGCGCAGCCGTTGGTGCGGGAGCACTGCTGCGCAGCGTATAAAAGGCCGCTCAAAGGAGATGCGCTACATTCTGTACCAATCTTTCAACGTTGTTGGATCGACATGGCACCGAAAACTAGCGGAAAGGCTGTAAAGAAGTCTGGCAAAGCCCAGAAGAGCATCACCAAAGGAGACAAGAAGAAGAGGGGTAAAAAAAGGAAAGAGAGCTACGCCATTTACATCTACAAGGTGCTGAAGCAAGTCCACCCTGACACTGGAGTCTCCAGCAAGGCGATGAGCATCATGAACAGCTTCGTCAACGACATCTTCGAGCGCATCGCCGCTGAAGCTTCCCGCCTCGCTCATTATAATAAGAGGTCAACCATAACATCCCGGGAAATCCAGACAGCCGTCAGGCTTCTGCTACCTGGTGAATTGGCTAAGCATGCCGTTTCTGAAGGCACCAAGGCCGTCACCAAGTATACCAGCTCTAAATAAATCGAATATCACCTTTCTTATAAATGTAACAGGCCCTTTTCAGGGCCACCAACATGTTTATACGTATTGCAAATTATTAACATAAATATGACTAATAAAAAGTAAATAAATATTTTATAAGTAATGTATCAAGCTAACTCAATTTTCTCAAGCGTTTTAACTTGTTGAATTTAAAATAAATTTAAATTCAACAATATTTAATTATTTACTCACATGAAATGTCATCATTTTCATTATGCTAGTGTCCTGGCGGACAAAGCTGGAAATCGAAAGAATCATTTCATTGTTAAATATTAAAAAAAATTTTAAAGAAAAACCAAGGTTCTTTACCAAATTATCAACCAATTTACCCCATTACCTATATAAGCTACTAGTGTTCATTAATTTCTAAACAAGACATTTGTAATATTCTTTATGTTAAATAGTCTTTTCGCGCTTTCTTTTAGTCGAATTCGGGTGTCGAGTACTTTCTACTCTGGACAACTGGACTGGAGGACTGGAGTCCAGTCACTGGACTCTGGTACCTTTTAAAGCTTCTACCTTTGTCCGCTAAGAGGACGCACGAGTCACTTAGCATATCAATAACTTTACATTTTCTTTTTTACCAAAAAGACTTGATTAAATATATACATGTTTTCTTTAATCAAGTATTGTTTATTGTTGTTGGCTATTACAAAGTAATCGTTACTTTCGGCAATAAATAATAATTTTGAAATTTAATATTCAATTTGAAGTGAATATTATTTTTATTCTAATAAAAATATTTTTTCTTCTTAATAAGAATTTTAACTTAAAATTATATGTTATTAAATTTTGTGCGAGTCGCGCCTCGTGCACAAATATATGATTAGTGACGGTCTAATTTGGTTATGTGACAACTACAATTCAGATGCGCAACAGCGCAATCAATATTTCTCTTGGAAGGCTGAAAAGGATACTTTAAAGGACAAGTGACTACGAGTATAAGGAGAAATAATCAATAGTTTATAATTTAAGTAAATATTGAAGTACTTATAATTGTTTATTTTGCAAAGCATTAAATAAAACTTTTCTGACTACTTTCATTATTACTTTGTAGACTTTGTTTTCTTTTCTTAAGGTGACTATATATCAGACTGTGCTAAATTTCGTTTTTAAAAATGAACTATAATTATTTTAACTTAAATATTATCGTATTATAGACAAATTTATAAACAATAATTAAATTTTTAAATTTAAATAATTATTTAATTCTTGTAATATCTTATTTAATACTCTAATGTATTATATTAGCTTGTAATGTCTTTGGAACGAGTAGTTCGTACTTAACTACTTATATTATTAGTTTCTTTTGGGTGCATTAATTGCTGCTTTGTGCTTTCCACTTACAAGATCAACTTCTTCCATTTGTTGAATAGGTAATATGTGAATGTTTATCAATAATGAATTTGAACAAATATTAAATGCTTATCTACTTTGTTTGTTTATTTTTTATATTTTAATTATTTTCATTTAAAAATTTTATTTTTATTTAAAGAGGTTAGGTTTGTAAAAAATTATTTATCTTTTTTTTTTAGAAGTTTTATTTTTCATCGATGTCATTATGGATAAAAAAAAATTATTTTCCAATTTTTCGGATTCTGATTTTAAACTGACAAGAGCTGCAAGTTTTTCAGAGTTATCAACAACAAAGAAAGTTTTTGTAGAACAACGATTCAAATCTGAATTATGTGGAAATCTAATTAAACAGTATAGCTGTGAAAAAATATTTGATCACCAGTCAAATACAAGGTATGGTTTATTAATTACTATTTTAATAATGTTGATTTAATTTTATAAAAGAAATGTTATTCGAAAGTTTATTGTTTAAAGCCGCTTGGAAGTGACACAAGTGATAAAATCTGACAACAGAGAACATCAAAATGTCTGGAGAAGTTTGGTGCCAAATATTCAGTCCTCTACAGATGAAAATTGGCCAATGGAAATAGATAAACCATTAATTTTAAATGAAAAATTTTATGACCCAACTCAAATTGATTCTCTTTCAAGAATGGATAAAACCAAGTCCAAAAATATCTTAACACCAGCTAAATTAATTGTTAATGATATTCTGTCAAAACAATCTAGATCAATCAATGAAAACAATCAATTTAAGAATAACTTGATACCAGTAGATAGTACAGTATATAATCAATCACTATTGCAGTTAAAAAAAATATCTTCATCAAGTTCAAGCTTGAAAGAAGATAAATACGATAAAATTGAACACAATTCTAACTCAAAAGAAGATAAATATGACAAAATTGAACACGGCCCTAACTCGAAAGAAGATAAATATGATAAAATTGAACACAACCCTAACAATTCTCCAATAGATAAGAAAAATTTTAATACGTTTACTCAAAGAAATATATCAGAAGCCAGACATAAAGAAGAAAGTTATAAATTAACTAAAAGGCTTAATCAACTTCATAGAAGAACTGAAATACAAGAATCTACAAGAAAAAGACGAATGTTTTCATTCAACAAGTCACTAATATTGAAATTGTTACTTCCTATGTTAATTGCATATTTGATATTTGCTGGATATAATGCAAATGTTGTGAATGACTTATGTAAACCTAGATTTAAATTTGATAAATTGCCAAATGAATTAAATAAGTATGTTCATAGTCAAGAAATGGCAATACATGATCTCAACAGTCATTTCAAGGAGAAACATAATGAGACTGGTTTCGATGTTGTAGCATTTATTGGTGGAACTGGTGTTGGAAAGTCGTATACTTTTGAAGTAATTAAAAATACTTTAAAAGAAACCGACAATACTCTTGATATTTATCCTCCACTATATACAAAAAAAGATAAAGTTTTATCACTCTTAACAGTTTGTCGATGTAATCTAATAAGATTGGAAAATTTGAATACTGATGACATTCCTGATGCTGTAAATTTCTTAGCCAATCTTAGAAATAAAGCTAAAAATTACTGTGTCCTTGTTTTAGCTATATTTAATACACAAGAAATAGATGAGACTTTAAAATGGGCTATGGATTTTGAAAAGTCTAACGCACTTATTGACAAAAAATTTAAAGAAGCTGATTTAAAAATTACTATAGTGAATTTCAAATCTATGACAATGTCAGGCTTAAAGAAGTGTGTTTATGATGCAGCAGAATACAACAATGTTGATTTATCAGACGAGCAGATAGAATCTGTAACACGTGATTTAATAATAGCTGATAGTGGATGTAAAGGAGCAAATGCTAAAGTTCAGGTGGCTCAGAAAACAGTGAAAGATTAATTATTTAAAATTAGAAAACCTATTTTTTATTACTTTTTAGGTGCTCACAAATTTAAATAACAAAAACTTGTGATATTAAACTTTATTTGAATAAAAATAGTATAAAATAAGACTTTATTCAAGTAAGTTATAGTGCATGTTTTGAAAAAAAGCTTTTTTTTTTTACTTAAAATTATTATAAGACTTAATTAATTGTTATTATCACGATATACGTAAATTTATGCTAATTCTAATAAATTATATTCAAAAGAATTATTTTTTTAAATAATTAAGAGTTAAATTATAAAGCCATTGTGATTGTCTAACAGTTTCATCATTTTCATGGAAACTTGTAGTTCCTACAGTTTACATTTTTAGGGAACAAATTTTTTGACAATTATTCGAATAGAAGAGTAAATATGTAACGAACGAGGCACCTATTATAAAAAAGTAGCCAAGCAAATCGCAATGAAAAATTTCGTTTTCTTTATTAAGTCAGTGAGTGCGATAATAGTGTTAAAGTTATGACGTTACGAGCCAGTTCAAATAAATACAGAGGCCTCTCGCGCGAGACAATTTGCCTTCGCGGCGTGTGGATTACGTATACTTTAACGAAACATTTAGACGCACAACTGTTATGCACACTTCGGAGTAAGCTTCCTTGCGGTATAATCGCATTTCACTTTTTCTGATTATGAGAAGAGAGAGAGAGAGAGAGAGAGAGAGAGCGAGCAGGGAGAGAGAAGGCAATCCTTTGCTTTGGTTTATTTTGCTTAGCTTAGTGCCGCGCGGCGATGCGAGCGTTATTGCGTATGTCAAAGTCTTGTATAAAAAAAGTCTTGTAACTGGGGAAATGTTGCGTTACACTATTACGTCTGTTATGCAAAGATAAAAAAGCACTGGTAGAAAATACCTCTTTATTACTCTCCCTCTGAATGCATCGACAAATTTCGAGCCTCGACTAGTCAGCTTTTATAAAAAGTAAAAGTATATTGAATTCTTACTTTGTGTTGACTAGACTCACCGAATTTCTCTTGTGTAATATAATTAAATAAAAATTACTTTGCTAGCATTATGTCATATGTATGTCATTAAATTTTTGTTCCGAGAATCGCGTGAATGACGTTTTAATAACTTAATATTCAAATATTATATCCATCCTCAATTAATTCACGTATAGACATATATTATCCTAAGTTTCCCTGCACACAATAAACCGGTTAGTGCTTATAATTTGAAGAAGCTAAATAACACTTTGTGCACAAAGAAATGTAATTGATTAATTGCAGGTATCGAAAAAGTCGATGCAGCGTTTAGAAACGACAGGTAGTAAAAGAGTGTAATTAAAGGAAATTGCCATAAATATCACAGTAGTTTTGTGTTCGCCTTGTGTTCTTGCCTATCATTTTCATATAATTTTACACTGCAAATTTACTACAGGCGTAGACGCTTCCAGCTTTTATTACTAAAATAATCTGAATTTTTCAGTTGAAAATATTACTTATTTCATTTCTTCAGTCCACTGCAGTAAAATTGCTAAGCAGTTTCTTCTATATCTATGGCTTTTTCTGAACTATATTATATAATGTGATGTGTACTCACTTCTTAGTCGGACGCAACTTAGCTTATGGTTAATGTAATAAAAATATGTCTCTAAAATACTGAGAGAAATATTAAAAAATTCTTTAATTTTCAAACTTATAAAGAAAAAAGGCAGCGGTAAAAGATTACAAAAAATGTTTTTTTTTCTCGCGACTTTAATTATAAATGATTTCCATATTATAAATCGATTGGCAAATGAGTTTTAAAAAGCCACTAAAATTTCGCCCAACCGCGGCTATATAATTTTACAACTTGACCTTTTGACAAACTTCGAAGCACTGCATTACGCAGAAGAATTAATGTTTCTCTTTAGAGACTTGAAATATCAATTACTGGAATTGCTCGTCTTCAAAAACACTGTAGTATTTGAAGTTAATCGTTAGATTAATCAGCGCATTATGCAAAGTAATCGTTAATGAAGTAACGAAGGATGCATTTTGCCCCGTCTTTCCTAATATTTACTCAATTTACAGGGTCAATAGATACTGCCAGCGGGCAGATCTCGTGAAGAAACGGTACGGCCTACACGTAAAGCCGTCACGTTATTAGATAACGAGCGGCTATATAGTGACGGAGCCGAATTTTCGGGAGTCAATGTTAATGTACGCTGTTGATGTAATATCTGCGGGTTTAGCTGGTGGCCAGAATGGCTTTCTGATGTCACTCAATGGCAACCGGCTTGGTTGTCCGAGAATTTCTAGATTTAAGATTTTCTGTATATGTAGGTCATCGATTGGTATGCTAATTTTGTGACACTTTTCTCAAAACACTTGTTTTAGATTCAGAGGCGATATAATGAGATGGAGCAAATGTGACAAATATTGTTAACTTCTTAATTATTAAGTACATAATTATAGTTTATGTTATATGATTTTCGACTTATGTATATCTTTGTAAATTGATTTAAAAATATAATAAACAATCTTGACGTGATAATGGTGTACCGCTTTTTCTTATTTAGAATCCAGGATCTAATGAGAAAAATTTCAAGTTTTAAAAATGTTTTCTATCGTTTCCAATAAATTAATTAGCAGCAAGAAAAATTACATAAAGCAAAAAGGTGTTCAGGTGTAAATTTTCCGGTAATAAATGTTGCTTTCTACTTATTTTTTCTGCCTTTTGCAATACTCGTAAAAACAAACCAAGAATCAAAAATTAAAGCCTATTTCTTTCGCATCCATCGATCCAAAGTGGACGAATCAATTCGACAGCAGGAAAAACTCGGGCTTTCCCCGCCAGCGCTTTTTCCAAACCTGCCTCGATTTATCTCCTCTCTTTTGTCCGAAAACAAACGCTGCGGCTTTCCGATCCAGCGCACCTGTCCCGCGGAGTTTGGTTTGGCGCGAGGTTATATCGCGCTTTCACCGCCGAATTTTCGGCTCGATCTTGATGTCGACGGCGCGGAAGTGAAAAAAAAAAAAAGTTCGCAGATCTTCAAAGCGCCGAGGTGCGTGCCCCGATTGATAAGCGCGCGACGGCAGGTGGAAGCGAGAGTTGAGCAACGCGCGCTTTTTGGAAATTCGAAATATGAGCCGCGAGGGAAAGCGCGATTCTATCTATACCGGAAAGGTGGAAAGCGCACCTTTCATCGGGAAAATCGCGCGCTAATTTCTGGGAAGAGCCGAACGGCTTCTTTGTAGCCCCCCGCACTTTGCACGGAGTAACGATCGTCCCGTTACTCCATTCGAGCTTATTACGAAGTTAACGACTGCTGCTGTTGCTAATAATATTTACACTAGAATTTTCGAGTAAAAATTACCCCCTAAATTAAGCTAAGGCGTAGGGCAATGCGATTTTCTGGATAATATTTAGACCCTTTTAGAACAATATTTACTCTAATTGAGTAATTCTTACTCTAATTTCGGGTAAATTTTATCCAGAAAATCGCATTGTCCCGCGATTAGCCTAATTTAGGGGGTAACTTTTACTCGAAAATTCTCTCAGAGTATTGTACAAGCCGGGGAATATTTCTCTTTGAAAGATGCATTATCTTCCACTTGAGCACGTGTATTTCCGCGTGGATTAATTTTTGGTGCGCAACAAGTTTGCCGATCAGTGCAGTGGGCTTTTATACAAGTTCATTTAAATACTAAGCTGAATTTAAAATATTTTGGGTTTTACTGTATAAATATTCAACGTTTTTTTTTCTTTCTTTTTTTTTTTCAAAAAAAGTTGCACACGTTAAACAATATTTACATTCGAGATCAGTTTTTAAATAAAAAGTTACAAAGTCGACCATCGCAAGAAGCAACCAGTCGTCTAAAAAAAAAAAAATGAAGCGTTTTTATCTACACTTGTTTGCGCACTTGTAACTTTGCAAATCCAAGAAAAGTGGGGAAAACAACCCACGTGTAACGAAAAGCGACTCGAGACCTTCGTCGACGCGCGTTACGCAAGCAAAGAAATGTGTCCGAACGAAAATTTGAAAAAGAAAAGAATAAAAAAGGCGGTCCATTGTCCTCAGGCACCGGTCTAAATTTCTAATAAACCCGGGAGCCTCTCTACCCGAGCGCCGACGGTCCGTCGGGAGCAGGGAAAAGTGTCGAAATGTCGGGCGCGAAGCTCGGCGCGGCGGGAAGGCCGAAAAAAGGAGGAGCCGCCGCAGCCGCCGCCGCCGCGATCGGCTGTAAGTTCGGAGCTGCGCGCGACTGGCGGAGCGCGACTGGCGCACGCCGGAGAAAGAGTGAGAGGGAGAAAGAGGAAGGTGTCCGGCTCTGAAATTATAAAAGACTGCTTGCAGAACCGGTAAGGGAGCAGTCGCTTCCAAGTGCGCCGCAAGGAGAGAACCTCTGGGGTACGCGAAGCTATCCTCGCACTTACCTTAACTGGCCGCCGTCCCTTTGTTCGCCGCCGTTAGCAGCAGATCCGTCTTCGATTCGTTTTGTCAGGGTATGGACTTTGTTTTCTTAGTTTTAATTAGGCGCCGATAGTGAATCTTCTCCGTGAGCCGGTTCCGACAGGTAAACTTACATTCAATTCTGCTATACCTGCACGTCCGGAGTGGCGTCTTATCTTAAAAGGCATGACAATTACTAACACTAATACCTTTGGAACAATGTAAAGCTTGAAAGGGTACTCGGTATACCGAAATCGCCGGGAGGAGCGTCTCCCAGCTGCGAGTGGCTTTCCTCGCGACGCTCAATTATCCTTGTTTCTCCCGGTAGACGGTAAAGAATTTTGCAACTATATGTAACGAAACCGGCTGAATATTGGAATCGCATATGAGTTATATAATAATAAGGCCGGATAACGGCTGAAAACTGGGGCAAACGCCCGTAAGGGCAATTATCGGTTACGCGCGGACGAAGCGGCGAAATGGTCGTGTGGCATAATCGCGGCTCCATAACATCCATCTCCGCCCGGTAAAAGTCCTGCGCAGCTCGCTCGCGTAATATTTAACGCACGTGCACGAATGCGCGTCTGTGTATACAGGCACAAAGGAGCTGACGCTGGGTTATTACCCACTTTCTACGCGGAAGAACGCGAGCTAATCGCCTCGTCCTTTTCGGCGGCGAAAGAGAGTCGGTGCTTTGGGCCGTTCAAGCTCGAGTCGAAGAAAATCAGACTAAATCCACGCACGGAATCCACGTGGACTCGGGACTGAATGGGAGGGAATGGCAAACAAACTAAAGCTTGAGCGCCGCGATCCTCGGTCCGGTCGATCGAGGAGGAGAGAATTATCTAAGTCAAATATGAGAGCAATATTTCGTCAGCTGTATGTCATAAAGCCTTACATAATGCCGAAAATGTAAAACTGGTCAGCCTAGAAATAAAAAGGAGAGCCGGCCAAGGAGCAGAGGCCCATTATGTAAAAAGGGAGCCGATATCGCAGCTCTGAGTCAGTAGGTTCGCGCGCGAGAAAAAGATGGGTGAACAACCGCGAGAGTCCGTTGCGCAATGCCCCTAAGGCCCGACGTCTGCTGGAGAAAGTGCTTTCGAAATAGCGGCGGCGCGTATATCTGTATACACAGCGCGAGCTGTTATATCATTGCCAAGCCGTTACCCGACTGATCCGAAAAGCCGTATTATGCCATCTGACGTAACCGCGACTAATATAATAATATAATCGCGCACGCGAGCCGCCGGGTAGAGGAAGTCGTCGCGCTGCACGGCTGATCGCGCCAGGATGCGCGGGGGGGTCAGTGCAGCGGCAAATGACGGGTGTCGTCTCGTGCACGCCCCGACCGGAAAGGGATTTTGCCTCGACTAATGGCTCATCATAATCTCTTATTGACTTTGTAGAATTGCAGGCTTCGACGGTAAAATGGGCGCCGTTGAGTACGTGACGGAGGAGGACAAGTACGAGTGCACCTTGTCGGAGGACACTCAGAAGCTGGCCAAGGAGGAGCTCAGGGAGGACAAGAATACTAGGGATCAGGCGCTCGAGCAGGTCCGCAACTGGATCAGGCTTAATCCGCGCATCGAGAACAGCCGCATGGGTACGACGCCTGCATTCTCGATCCGCGAGCGTTTTTGCGCTGCTATTCCAAATAAACGCTATACGACAGTCGATTTACTATAAATCTCTTAATTATGACGCGACACGAGAAGTAGTGCATGATGCTGACGCGAATAGCAGCTTCATTGATATATGCGCGATCTTTGTAATTTTCATTTACATACTGAACCCGCGGTTCTCTTTAATGTTCAGTCCGATAAATAA
The DNA here is from genome assembly GCA_900474385.1 of Ormyrus pomaceus. Lineage (NCBI taxonomy): Eukaryota > Metazoa > Arthropoda > Insecta > Hymenoptera > Ormyridae > Ormyrus > Ormyrus pomaceus. The sequence goes on from UCOM01000363.1 coordinate 63,209, forward strand.
AAGACACGACATTCGTGTACTGGAATGATTTTTTTTATTTGCAACGAATTACATCTTTTCTTTTTTTTTTTTTTTTTTCAAAATCAGCCTTTTATCGCTCTCGGCGTGTAAACGGTGATATTGACGAGTCGCGCCTCTCTTTTCCAGACGGGCGTTTTCTGCTGAGATTCTTGCGCTGCAAGAAGTTCAACGTGCCGATGACGCAGGAAGCCATCGAGCGTTACCTCCTCCTGCGTCAGGTTTACCACCCGGCTTTTCACAACCTGGACATCAACGAGCCCACGATGGACGAGCTGCTGCGCTTGGGGTAAGCTTTTCTTCGTGGCAGCGCTATATATCGGGGGAGGGGAAACTAGTGCCGAAGATCAGAGTTTAACGGGTCTACCGAAGAAAGCAGATTACATACGATTTGTCCTCTTTCAGATACATCTTCGCCGTTCCCGGCAGGGACGTCAAGGGTCGCCGAGTGGTAGTCGCCAGACCGGGTAAAATGCGTTCTCAATCAGTCAGCGCTCGCGCAATTATTCTCTATAGCTTATAAACAATCATTCTTGATCCTTAGCACTGCAGCCTCCGAGCACTCGAATAGTTTTCAGATTTAGGTGACGTAAGGCGTGAGCGCAAAGCAATATCCCATTTCGCAATTGCCTTGCCTCGCATTATCTAATAATTGTCCCCTATACTCTCTCTCTCTCTCTCTTCTTTCCGCGACTTTTCGAGCGTCGACACGCGGGATTCAAAGAGCATTGATTCTAGGTGTCTTCGATCCTTACAAATTCACCAACGCGGACATGTGCAAGATCCACGCGATCACTTACGAGGCCCTGATGGAGGACGAGGAGAGTCAGGTTCGAGGCTTCGTCCACTTCGCCGACGGCGCGGGGGTCAGTTTTCCCCATCTGACGCTCTTCACCCCCAAGGAGGCCGTCCGCATCGTTAAGAACGGCGAGGTAAGCTCCCAGAGACATCGGTACAGCAGCTGACCGCTGTGAAAGGGCTGCATTGCGAAAGAGAGAGACGATGCGTCGCGTAATCGAGTGTTTTTTTTTTAACTTGCTCGGGATGAGTCCCGATTTCGCACCCAAGGACACTCGCGTAATGCCATTGAGTCACGAGCTCGAACCGGTTTGCTGCTTTACAGATAATGATCGAAAAAAAATTCGGTCTCGCACACGCGCACACACACACAACAATTTCGAGCACGGACCGCCGGCGATGAGTTTTACTTTCCTTGCGGTCGCAGCTGACGCGAGGATAATACGCTACAGTGGAGTGAAAGGATCATGCTGCCTCTACCTATTTGTTATTTCTTATTTCTTTCTCGTTACAAAGCCCGAGCGAATCGCTAAATAATTATTAACCATTGGCTGTTTTTAATCGTTACTGCATCGAGTGTACAAAGATACTGAGAACGCGCCAGAATAAGACTTACAAAAACTTTTAACACAGCTTTCTTTTTGTTGTAAAAACTCGTTCTCCCCCTGTGGGAAGCAGTCAAGGACGAGCGATTTTTAACGTTACTTATTTTACTCCCATTTGCAGAGAACGCTGCCGATGCGGCACAAAGAAGTTCACGCTATAAACGCTCACCCCTCTCTCAAGTTCGCGCTCGACTTCGGCATGTCCTTGATATCGGAGAAAATAAGGAAACGAGTCAAGCTTTACACGAGTCTCGAGGACGCAGTAAACAACAAAATGGACACGAGCATGTTGCCCAAGGAATACGGCGGCACGATGCCAATGAATGAGATGATTGGTAACTTACATTCAGTCAAATTGTTTCTTATTTTAAAAACAGATTCGATAAACTGAAAATATTATTTTATTATAATTTTTTTTTTTTCGCAGAGTTGTGGCGCAAGGAGCTTCTTGATCTGAGACCGACGTTGCTCAGTCACGACAAGATGAGAGTCCGCACGGAATTGTACTCGGAGAAGGCTAGGGAAGGTGCCGTGTCCGCGCTGAAGCAAGGCTTGAGCTGCTCGAGCCCGTCAAATGCCGACTCGACGATGCACGGCATTTGCGGTTCCTTCAGGAAACTCGAAGTCGACTGATCTCATTACTCCTACGCTACTGCAGCTTTACTCGATTATTTACCTCCAAAACATCGAGACACTGTCTAATATATAAGTAACCTGGAACGGTTTCAAGTACTAGTAAGGTTACTTAGATTATTGTATATTTTAAGACGATGCACGTGTTGTGGGTTATTTGTACATTATTACTTATTACATCGACATCTTTACAATTTTCTTACACTGTGGAAGTTTTTTAGGCTTTCGAATACGCACATATGAACACAGAAAACGAAACAAAGTGTAAAACATTCAGAACAAGTTAGATGATTGTAAGATCCTTTCAAAAGTATGAAATCGATGCATTACAAAATATGTGTGTTCATAATTCTTTGTACAAAATATTTAGAGTTAAGGGTAGTATTTTAATTGTTAACTTTAGAATAAGACTTTTTATCTTATGTATAACTTTGTTAGTTGAAGGATAATTATAATTACATCAAACAGTTGTATTTTCTTATTAAATGCACATAGAAATAGTTTAATACGGTCTTTTATTGTTAATAAATCTTTAATGAGTTTGAACATTAGGTGCTCCGATGATCCAACTTGAAACAATTCCTTTTATCCTTTTCCTAGCTGCTTTTAATGCGGAAATATCGTTTGGATCATCTTGTTGTAAATCTTGACAATGAGAAGAACCTAAAATTAACAAAATGAATATAATTATTTGTATTTCATGTGCAAAAGTAAAAAATGCGCATAAATTTACCTGGAATTAAAATAGCTGGGGAAAATTCATTAAGATCTTCAAGTACGGAAAGTGCATGCCAAGGATCGACATCTCCATTGGAAAAAATAACATTTTTAACATCTGGAAGGCCTCCGCCATACATGATATTTGTTCTGCTCACGCCATAATCGACTAAGCTTCTGTCGTAACTAAAATTGAATTGTTTAAATAATACAGTTAGGTATCTTTACTCATTCATTCAAAATTGCCACATGCTTTTTCTTAAGCAAGCCTTTTCAACTACTTACTACTTGCCAAAGACGTCTGTGCATACGTTAATGAAAAAGTCAAGAAGAAATAATCGTCCGAAGACAGATTTATCAGAATTGACTGTTTGATAATAACCAAATTCAGTGCAGGTCTGAAAATACCATTGTCTACCTATACAGGAAAAAATATAAAATTAAAACCTTTATTTCGGTATGTAAATAAAATCATTTTTACAGATTTTTAAATAAAAATAAAATAAAAAATAAATAATAATAATAAACAACTCCAAAACTTTATATTACTAATAGATTTTCCCCAGGAATCGACTTTCATTTCTTTCAAAAATGTCTTGTAAGAAGCGTCGTGGCATTTTCCTGTCTTAGGCAGCAAACTTGCTAATCTTTCGATAGACTTGCCAAAAGATGCATTTGTTAATCTCTCGCAAATCTGACCAATCGAACTTTTGCCGTTAGCAAATGCCTTGTTATACTGAACTGTTCCTGCAATAAGCTATATATCAAGCAAGTTAATTTTAATATATTTCATAAAAAAATGATTCGAAGAAAATTTCAAGTTAAGCTTTACGTACTTCTGCTAGAAAGTTCATAAAGTAACCAATGTCTGCATTCGATTTGATATCTGGAGCGTCGCAAAGACTAAAATGAATATAATAAATATTTCAAAGATTATAATTTAATAATCTTTAAATAAAATTTACTGATGTTAAAAAATTACTTGAAGATTTTCTTTAACTGCTCCGGGCCTCCATTAGAAGCCAATAATAATTCAGTCTGTTCAAATGCGCTGTTGACGCTTTTTGGACAAGGCACATCATGTCGTCTCAGTGATTCGGTAACTACTTCGTAATACTCTACAGAGAAAGTTAAAACAATAAAACTTAGTTCAAATTATTTCTAACGTGTATAATTTGACAATAAACATTACGTAATCTTACCGTAAAAATCTGCTTTGGCATAAACTGGAGCGCTACTTGCCACAGCACCCTATTATTTAAAGGAGAACAATGAATGCTTATTTAATACTTGTTGAAAGGTATTAAACTTTTAAATTAAAAACAAATCCTTAATAGTTTTATTTTGTTAATTCTCTTAAACGTTTACTGCAATAATATTCATAGTTACGAATAATTTAATAAATAAAAACTTTTTTATTCACAATTAAATATTTCAAATTTAAGTAATAATATGAAAAAATCAATTTCTATCAAACTATAAATTAATTTTATTCTATATTCATAACTTTTATCCACATCTAAAAGATAAAATTGAATCGAAATTATGTTTTTATTGTTGTTTTAATTGTGTATATACCTACTCTCAAATGCAATTAATTAAATTGGAGTTTCTTGAGATAAAAGCAGGAAATGCGAAAGTAATATCGCAGATAGAAAATGTCAATTAAAGACGTATCGATAAAAACGCTTGATAACATCAAAAATGTCGATCACATTCTTTAACAAAAACATATTGGTGTAATTACTTAGCATGATATGATCAAATTAATTTTTAAATTAATATTGACATCCGTATTTAAAATACAAAGCTTTTAATGATACATCATTAAAAAATGTAATATTTTTTCTTAATATATTTAATTAATATAAAAATGGTTACCAACAATTTTTTTATTAGTCACATTTTTTTATAGTAGCTTTTTCCCTAAATGCAATGTAAGCATTAACAGTGATTATAGTTATTAAAACTACAGATTCAGAACTTACCAACACTCTAAATGTTGAAAACTTACTGTGGAAATACCTAAATTTTTTACGTCAACACCAACATCATTTCATATATTTATGCAGATATTGATGTAAAGAAATGTAAATATAATAATTTTAAGTTAGATGTAATCGCGAGTCAATAGATTTTCTCCAAACCTATTCAAACTTACAAAACTATTATCTTTGGACTAATTACGAAAATTTCTCTTCTAACTTTCTAAATGTTTATTTACGTTGATAAGAGACTTTCTATACCACAAACATTCCAAGATAAGATAAAAATAATCGTTTACCTAAATTATACTATTATTTGAATAAAATAGAGGCAATGCAGACCATGATTATTAGGTGTCTACAAAAATTATTATTGTTATTATTATTATTATTATTATTACTAAATTTGCATTTTGGAAATGCAAAATAAATAGTTACTGTAAAACAAAAATAAAACGCCTTTAGTATTTATGACAATAAAAATTTTCCAAACCAAAAATGCCATAGATTTAAACCAATAATTTTATAAAATTATATCTTATTAACCTGTTTTAGATTCAATATAAAAAGATATCAATTTTTAAATAAACTCTAGATATACCATAATGTAAAGATCAAATTCAATTTAATCTCGTTTCAAAATTGTAACGATCTTAAGTAAACAAATTTCCATTAGCGAAGTTATAATTTTATGAAAAAATAATAAAATTTAATTTAAAATGTCTGAAATTATATTATTAATTTTATAAACAATTTGACTAGCAATATTTAAAATTAGACATTAAAATCTAGGAAGACTTAGGAATAAGTATGTGTATTTCATGGAATTGTATAAACATTTAAAATTCCTTTGCAGCTTAAACAGTACTCCCTTGAGGATTAGAGGCTGTGAATATCAAATTTATTAATGCAAACTAATAATTTACCTGAATAAGATGTGGATATTTTATTCTAATCCAGGCTGCCATGTTCCCAGCATAAGAGCCACCGAAAACAATAACCTTTGAATCACTAATATTCATTTCTAGTTTTCTATTATCTATAAAGTACGCTATATCTGCTAAAGCTTGATCAACATTCAAATACTGCATATTGTCTGAACTCATATTCCTGTTATCATTATAATTTGAAAATAATTTAGATTAATAAATGAATACTGAAAATCTGAATTATACTGAGAATTGGTGAAATTTACTGAGTAGGTTTACTGATTCCGTAATAACGATGCTCGGTATAAAACATTAAAGCTCCGTGTTGTTTCGCGAGATCATGCATTAACCCAGTTTGTAAAAAGCCCGGACTTATCGTCCATTCTCCTCCCAACATAACGAATATTGGTCCAGAACCACTGAAATACTTGTCCTCTTCGAAATATCGCTAACTTTATTCGTAAAAATAATTTGGAAGTGCTTTTTAATTTCAAATAACTTCACCTTCATTTTTATTTTGTTAAGACAATATTATTATACAAACATACCATTAGCCAGGTTCGATTATCGCGATGATTAAAATGATCTACAGGCTGTTCAATCCACTTTTCATCTATAATTCGAGGTCCTATCCATACTGGCTCATCGAGCCCTTTGAAGTGTAATCCATGAAAACCTATAGCATTTACTGAAGCGAAAAACGCCAAGACTATTTGTATTAAGAACCAATTCGCTTTCATCTTCATTTTTAGAATTGAAATACAAAATTATCTTTGAGACTCGACTGTCGAAAGTTTCAGTGTAAAAATTTTACAGAATACTAACAGGAAATCAAATCTGTGTCCACTTTTAAACGAAAAGATATGTCTAGAGGCGTTTGATAACTTATCATGATAGATGCGAAACGCGCATAGCTTACAAATGCTTGATAAAGTATAACTGTAAAAATTCATTAAAATAAAATAGGTGAAGATAGACTAACTGCTTAAGATAACTGCTTAAATCATTGTCTTTCAATTCTGATAAGAAAATAAATTGTGCCTCGAATTATCTAAATCTTAAATCTGGTATCTTCCAGACTTGAAGCCTTACAGCCGTACAATACAATACGAAAAATATTTATTACTGTACATGGTATGGTATGCTCAAGACTTCCAGCAATAATTACAATTTTAGAATCAATCATTTTCTTCATCAGTCGTATCCCATTCGTATTCTTTATCGCCGGAAGTCTTAGGATTTGCTGATGGGGGTTTTGTATATTTTGGAGCATCTGCATGATGGATCTGTTGATGAGATTGCTGAATACTATCGTTATTCTGTTGCCGTTGCCGGTATGGTGAAACTGATCTTGAACGAGAGCGAGAATCACGGCTCTCTGTACTTGAATCTTCACGTTTTTCGTTGTCCCATTTTGATAGAGTGCTAGCTGGTGGTTTTCTTGAAGTCTTTTTAGTAAAAACAATATTATTAGAAACATATCCAACTACAACATTATTGATTACTATTTAAAAACTAACCTTAGCACTATTTTTATCTTTTAAGAGATGACTTGGGGAAGGAGGTCTACGCTTTTTCTCGCGAGATGCAGATCTATCTTTTTCAACAGAGTGCATAATCCTTTGTTTTATTTTTCTGGAATCATACTCGTCATCCAATGGGACATTAACAGGACTTCGGGAACGAGTTTGGCGCAAGGACCCGGATCTTGAGCGCGATCCAGATCGTGACCTGGATCGAGAAATTGATCGAGACTGGGAACGGGATCGCGAACGAGATCGTGAGCGTGATCGGGAACGTGATGCAGATCGACTTCCAGAGCGAGATCGAGGAGACCGAGATCTAGACCGGGATCGAGATCTGCTTTTCTTATCCGTAGAACGTCGTTCTCTTCGTCTCATCTTGTTATAACCATAATCCTCATTTCCATCAGAGTCCGAATATCTTCTCTTATTAAATCTGTCATTGAATTGCCTGAATAACAAGTAGCGATTAATAAATATAATTGAAAATAATTTATGACTCAATTAAAAATTAAAATAATTAATAAAATTTACCTTCTTTGCGGTCTGTTATAATCATCACGCTCCTCGTCCGAAAATTTATTTCTATTGTCATTGAAATTTCTTGGTCTTCTGTTGTTATAAAAGTTGTTTCTATCATTTCGACGATTGTCAAAATTGCGGTCATTGCGATTATTGAATTGATTGCGTTGGTTAAAGTTTCTTTGCATAGGTCTATTAAATTGATTGTGTCCCCTTCCTCCTCCCCCTCCTGCTCCAGCTCCTCCTCCTCCTCCTCCTCCTCCTCCTCCTCGTCTATCATCGCGTTCTGGGGATTCTGACCATCTCCAATTTTTATTGCGTTCTTGTCCATTGTCATAATCTTCCCAATTTGTTCTTCTAAAAGTAATTGCATTTATTTAAAATTATATTTATTTAATTATAAAAAAATCTTTACTAATTTTAAAAAATTGTTTTCTTTTCAGTTGGTTTTACAAGTATTATAACTAGATTTTTTTATTCTTAGAAATTATATACATGTTATATATCCTTTGTAAAAGTAGAAAATGTAATAAAATTGTAAATACCTTAAATTTAATTATTCTAACTAATATTTCATTGAAAAAATAGTTGCAGAAAGAACTATCTTGAATACAGATTTTAATTAATGCAGTATACAGATTTTAATTAATACTAATTATTTTCCCCATCTCAATTTACATTCAACACAAATTTTTTATTCATACACTTTCAAATGAAAATTGAAATAGTATTGTTCTTAGCAAATAAACTTTTTACATGTATCAATCATTGTCAAAATTAATATTACCAAAAGTTATTATATTATATATATCATGTAAGTGTTACAAAACAAATTTTAAACAAAAGTATAAATTTTACTTTAATTAAAACATAATCATAAAATAAAATTTTTAAAGTCCAATTGATCTATTTATTTATGTATTACCAGTAAAAAATGCACATTTTTGTAATATTCTGCAGAGGAAAATAGTATTTCCTGGCGAACGGTACCAGCTTACTAAATTAAAAATTTGAATTAAAAAATTGAACTTAAAAACTAAAATTATTTAACTTTCATTAATAGCATAGGTTTTATTACAAAGCTAATTTTCAAGTAATAATATTTTCAGTTAATGGATAATATTTTCAGTTAATGGAAGAAAGCATTCTAATAATTATGAATTATTCAAATATTGTATACAAATATAAAAATTCTGATCACATACAGATAAAATTTGAGATTATTAGATTTTAAAGACTTTGTTCAATTGCTTTGTAAATCAGTTTGTATATTATTTTGAATAGAATTTTATATGCACTGTATGGAAGCACAAATAGAGCAACGTTAAATAAGATTAAAAAAAAAAATTTTATATAGTTAAAATCAGAGCAGCATTAAATTAGAAAGCTCAATATTTTTGAATCTCAATTTGCAAAATCTGTGTTAATGAATTTCTATGTAACCAGGCATTAGAATTTTGCAGCCATATTTTGATGTTCAAGCTATCAAAGCCTATGTGATAAGGCATGTATATTTGCAATCTATTATTGAATGACGTAATTTTTTTATTTTTTTTTATATTTACAGCCTACTCAATTCCTCTTTTGGAGCCTTATACGGCTTTGCATTGTTGCACGCAAGTGCAACAATGGGGACCTACAGTTTACAGTGGATTTTGAACTACTGATTTAATGAATTATAAATGCTATGCAAATTGAATTGAAAAGGGATCAGGAAAGTAAATTTAAAAAGTATAGTAATATTAGAAAAGTTAATATATAAATACCTATTGTTAAAATTGCCTCTTCGGGAAGATCCACTTCTTTGATCAAATTGCTCTTGTCTCTTTTGCCATAATGGAGGACTTTTAACTCCATACTCTTCAGTTGGATTGCGGAAAGTATGTAAGAAGTTGCAAGCGCTCCCTTTAGGACAACGCATCATTCCACAAATGGCTCCTCTCCAGGACTTCAAATTTACAAATTCGCAATGTAATTGTCTACCAGCATACCAGCGCCCTTTTAATCCTCTTAAAGCTCTTGCAGCATCTCGTTCAGTATAATATTCCACATAGAGATTTCCTCTCAGGTGGGATTCAGTATTTTTGCAATACTGCAGGGTCTTAATTTTACCAAATTTTTCCAATTCTGGTACAACATCAAAATAAAAGTCTCGAAAATGATTACGGGTTTCTCTGTGATCATACTCAAGCCTCACATCAGTATCATACTCATGCGAGTGTCTTTCCAAAGAGAAATGGGTGTAGAAGTTAGGTATTAGAATTACAGTACTGAGGCTAGGTCTTTGGTGATTTCTAGAGCAAATATCTCCATATCTGCAAGCACCAGTTTTATTAAAAAATGGACATATTTCCTTGCCAGGTTGAGTTTCATTAATGCTTCTGAGAGCTTTGGGTGTCCTTGATCCATCATCGATATAAGCATCTATCTCTTTTTTCATTCGATCAAACATCTTCTTTTGCTCATCCCTCCTGCGCCTTTCGGCTTCCTTCCTTTTACGATGAGTGTCCTGCATCTCTTCGTACTCTTTTATCAGCTTTTCTTCTTGAGCCAATTGTATCTCCCTGGCCTTAGCTTTTCGTGCTTGTATCACTTCCCACTCTTTTTGTGCTTTAACCTAAGGCAAAATTATAATTAAGTTCATGAATAAACAAAGTAGCGTCACGCGTCCTCGTGTTAGGCATATACTTACTTCGGCTTCGATCCACGCTTTTTCCAAAACGGCGTGCTCTTCTTCCGCGCGTTTTTCTTCTTCTTGCTTCAATCTAGTCTGTTCCTCGCACCATGAGCGATAGTCGTCGCTTTGTTCGAGTATTTTTTGCAGGTGCTCAGCTTCTGCGTCGCGATTCCTGGCGGCTTTTTGTCGAAGTCGTTTACGTCTTTCTTTCTTGGCTTGGCGCCTCCATTCCTTATGACTCGACCGCTTCGAGGACACGTTTTCCATTACCAAGCATTTTGACGGTTTTGTGATTTACCTTTGCTGATTTGAAGAAAAACGTAATTTTACGTTAACACAACGTCTGAACACTGATCTTCCCAAAACTAGACGCTGTCTAATGTATTACTCTGAGTATCGAGCCGTAGGGGGACTCGAGTCGATGCGCCACAGCAGACAAGTACCGCCATCTTGAAAAATTTACTTCCTTAGTCCCTGATGCTTTGCAATTTTACTATTAACTTGAAGTAAACCTATTGCTCTCTTTATCATTAAAAATATTGATTTTTTTTATTAAAAAAGTTCCAGCTTTAATATTAAAGAAATCCAGTAAAATTACTCAGATAAAAATTTTAAGATTTATTTTAGGAAAGTACTTGTTGCGCCATCTATTCTAATGATTATAAGACGATCATACCAGTTGCTGATAAAATAGAGATTGCAGTGCTTATAAATATAATGCAAAGCAAAATGATAATAGTAAAATAATTATATACATCTTGCGATCAAAAAGTACTTTTATCAATAAAAGGTTATATTAAATCTTGAATTTGCTCAAAGAAATAAAAAAAAAAAACTTTTGTATTAATAAAACGATTTTAACCATTATCTAAAGGACACGTCAGAAAATGTCGAAAAAATACTTATAATTTACAGTTTATTATCTAATCTGGCAAATTAGCATAATATTAAATGAACCGCTGACATCGATTCCTCCTCAGCGAGGTGAACACTTGAATTTTTACAAGTGTATCCAGAATCGGTGAAAAGCGAAGCCGAAGATGCCGTGAGTAGCAGGCGCGTTATCCCCTCCTCCCACCTGCGGGAGTTCCTGCGTGTATCTCCGCGTGCTTCGCCGCCAAGTGTACTGTTATTCTTCCTCTTCCTGCGAGCGTTGAACCAGAGTGCGCGCGCACGGGATCGTGCCTGGAAAGCATCTGGGTACCTTTTTCTAAAACCGAATCCCGAAGCTCAGTGTCAAGTTCACGGCGGGCACCTGTTGCGGGTAAACATGCGCGCAACCTGAAGCTTGGCAAGTGCACGGACGGAATATAAAGGAACACTAAACTCGCGAAGATGAAGGCGAACGGATCGGCAGTAAATACGACGGGAACGAAGCCTGGACCGAAGACTAAGTTCTGGGCGTATTTCTGGTGGTTGTTCGGTGGGATTTTCGGGGCCCACCACGTTTACCTCGACCGAGACGATCATGCACTCATCTGGCTGTGCACGCTGGGAGGCTATTTTGGCCTCGGCTGGCTCAGGGATCTGTACAGGATACCTACCTACGTGGCCGACGCCAACGACCAACCGGATTACGTCAACTGGTTCAAGCACACTGTCAGAGCTAATAAAAAGGTACATTTTTTAATTTGCCCCGGCTGTTTAATTATTTAATCAAGATCTATATCGGAAATTTTCGTACGTTTTCCGCTGTTAAACAGATATATCGCTCGAATTTAGGTAAGTAGGTCAAACGTATATATATATTTTTTTTCATTATTTTTCATTCGTGAATTAGTTAATTTATTGAAACATCTATATAGGTGCATGAAATAAATATGTAATTTTTTAAAATTAAACAAAACATGAAAAATGTAATTCATAAGTAATATTTCATTGATATTCTCTTTTCAGCCTCAATTTGAGACGGTGCGTTTTTTGGGAGCCGTAGTCGTCTCGTATCTTTTCGGAGAACTAGTCCTTATTGCCATTCCCGAGGATGAAATTAGAGGAATTAAATTCAAGCCGCTGATAATTTTCATTCCACTTGCGGTTGCATATGGTAAGACTTTGCCTTTGTTTTGGATGAGTTTTTTTCTTTCGTGAATTGCTTTAAGCCGCGTGTGTAAAGAAATGTTATACTGAAAATTGCCGATGGGACACGAACTAAGCTGCTTAATGCTGCGATAAATAAACGATAAGTCCCTCACGCGAAGGCCGATAAGTGCAGCAAAAAAATAAAAAATAAAAGCAAAGCCTATTAAAAATTATTAGCATGCCATCGTTCAAAATTTTGCGTTTTGAGCGATATAATACGTTTACAAGATCGAATGCTTAAGTTGCTTGCAATAAACTGTAAAAATATATTTATAAAATTTCATTTAAATTATTTGTATATTAGTGTTTTTAAAAGTTTAGAGTTTCGAGAATAATACAAAATTAATTTTAATTTATATTGCAAAAATACCCTTGTTATGCTTTGTCAATACTTACACCGATTAGTCAACCGCGAAATCCGTTAATATACTGTTCTTGTCCATAGAAGTTAATTTCAATAAAAGAAAAACGTAAAATAATAACTATGTTTCAAAATACAATGAAAACAATCATTTTTAATTTTTTGAAAAGAAACTTTTCCACTAGTATATTAGGTTTCATCATGATATAGGTGTTTATTTTTTCTTTTTTTAAGACGTTTCATTGGACTGTACTTTGCTCGACTGCAATAATCTTGCGAAGGACTTTAGTCCGTTTAAAATTGATAAATAAATAAGTAAATAAATAAATAAATACATAAATAAATAAATAAGAAAAGGTTGATATTTATAAACTTTTTATGCCCTTAGGTACCTGGCTTGTAGGCAATGTCGGTCGGCAACAAGGTTCAATATGGATACCCCTCATTGTTTCGTACATGTGCTATCCGACACTGTACTATATCGGAGACGACAGCACTTGGCTCGGTCTTATGGTCCTCGCGTCAACCCTTAGTTTTGATTCCTTTTCAAAGCAGTGGAGGCTCAAGAAGAAGGAAAAGCGCAGCACTTTGCGCAGAATAAGCATCATCTGCATTTTCGCTTTAATTTATGGCGGATTATGGTTCAGCTACTTTTATTTCAACGCTACGCTTACCGACAGCGAGGGAGAAGAAATCAAGCTATCCGAAGCCGTAAAGCACTTTTTAACTTCGCCAATATGGCTTGATCTCAAGGTATTTCGTGTTACTTTTTATTGCTAATAATAGGCGAGATCTTTAATTGTTCTTGTTCCGGTTTATTCTTATTACGTTAAAAAAGTTTTTGCAGACTTTTTTCTTATGTCCTTTAAAATTTTGTCAATTGAAATTAATTTGATTTAAGAAAAAATTCTCCCGCAAATATTTTAATCGAATGACTTTTTTCTTGAAATTTTAAAAGATTTATTTATCAATAATTAAGAGCAGAATCTTTATTCAAATTATCACTGATAAATTAATTTTTAACACTGGTGAATAACTCTTGCAGTCGAGCTTGGAGGACACTTGGACCCAGGCTAAGCACCAAGGATTCTGGGCTACGTGGCGACAGATAATAGACCTTACGGATCCTCGAGGGGAGATAAATGCCTACAGAGTAAGTGTAATCCCGTACTATTAGGTGTTGCAGAAAGAGAGACTTAGTGGCTTTTTTTTCAACGCAGGTACTAGGCTTGTCGCAAACAGCTTCGCAAAGCGAAGTCACGTCCAAGTGGCGAGCGTTGTCCAGAGAACATCACCCAGACAAGGTAAAAGGCTCCGAAGAGGAGCGCCGCGCAGCTCAAGAAAGGTTCCTCGAGATTCAGCAGGCGTACGAAATTCTCTCGAGCGCGAAAAATCGACGCCAGAGGAAAAATAAAAAATCCGACGTCTAGTAGCGCGGAAAGTAGTTGGTCGTTTCATCTAAGAAGAGCTTAGAGAGGACAAACTTGAAATAACAACCAAGTTATAGACTGACATGTACTTGTTTATTCAGATAAGATGTTGCATTATTAGTATTTAAGTTACCAAATTCTTTTCAGATATTTTAAAGTCAATCTGAGCTTTGCGAATGATGACTGTTTACTCGACATCCCTGTCGAGGAGTTTGTTGTTTCAGAAAGTGTAATTACTCGTTTTTTTTTTCATAATTTAACTTAAAAAATGTATTTAAATAAACATCAACATTTTATTTATATTTTAAATATAAGATAATAATTGTATGACTTCGTACAAAAATGCTAAGACCAAACTTGTGTATCATACACTTTTTGTAAAAGTATATTATAGTTAAATCTTATAAATAGGCTCTTTCGAATGTTTCGATATTAATAACTAAGTTTACACTTAATTTATGGAAATAAAGCATGTTTTCGATAAAAATCGGCTCGTGCGATTTTTCCAGTAAAAAAAGGCAATAACAAAAAAAGAAAAGAACGACTTTATATATGTATATGCGTATAGACATAGCGCGCGATATTTTAACATTATTAGATACAATATATCACACCGAAATGCATCAATAACATTGATTGATAGTTATAATTGTCAATAACATCGACAACATCGATTGATAGTTAAGACTACTACAGCCGCTGCATTAGCCATTTTTAAGCTGCCTTATTCTTCTTTTTCACTCGTGGTGGCTTCACTATCGAACTTTCAATCTTTTCAGCGTAAGACGCGGTGCATTTTTCACTCACTTTTTCGTTGTTATCCGGGGATGATACGAATGAAATCCTTAAAAAGTAAAGGAAAAGCAAGAAATAAAAAGAAATAGTAAGTCAATGAATGAGTAGACACCAAGCGACAGCAATTTATTTGACAGCGACTTATTATCTAAAGTTATATACACACAATTAGTTACAAATAGAAAAAAGCTTTGAAAAAAGACTTAATTGACGGGAAGTAATTCGAACGTTAATTACGTGAGAGAGTCTTGATGTAGTACAAGATGTAGTGAGTGAGTGTGTGTCAGCACGTAGCTTGAGTAGCGAAGCCGTTAAAGTATCGTTATTCGAGAAGCATTATACACAGCATTTGCGAAAGCAAAGTGAAAAATCTGTTCAGAATGAACTGAAAAATGCAGAGAGCATTATGTAGAGCAGAGAGCGAAGAGTCTGGACAGACTTAGGTAATAAAGTCGGAGTAGTACCTTAACTGCGGTACGCTGAGCGGTCGTAGGAGGCTCTTGACGACCGGCGAGACGTCGGTGGGCTTCGGCAGGACGGGGCTGCTCGCGCAGAGCGCGGCGCTCGTCAGCTGCGAGACCAGGGAGAATTTCGTCTCGGAGCTCGAGGACGTGCGAAAGACGCGTCTAATCTTGGACTTTAGGCCACTTGACGGCGGCGGCTGCACTGGCATCGGGGGGACGGGCATCAGCTGAAATAGGCCCTCGTCTTATTATCATTATTCTCTCAGCTGTCCTCGAAGCGAGAATTATCGCTCTGGCGTACCTTGCCTTGTAGAAGCTGGGTCGCGAGCTCGGGTTCGCTGCCCCAGCGGCAGGAGGTGCTCTTCTCGAGGAGTCGGTGCCTGGCGAAGCGCTCGATCACCTCGGCGCAGACGTATCTGCCGCAGAATCTCGCCCACTGCTCGGCCCGTAAACCGCGGCCGTGATCTCTCAGAGTCGGATTCGCACCTGAGGAAAGACGGCAGATGAGTGCGAGCTTCTCGATGTTATTATACATGCTGGCGTAATCAGCGCCGCCAAAAATAGGCTTTTTACCGAAATATTCCGTTGCGTGCATGCAGTCTCTTTGCTTTATATATTTATACAGTAAGTTGTGAAACCAGGTGAAAATGTTGAAAACGGTATTTAAATAGGAATTACCGGCAAAGAGAAGAATCTTGGCGCACTTGGTCCTGCCCTGAAGAGCGGCCTTCATCAGAGGCGTGAATCCCAGTGAGTTTCTTGCGTCGACCTCGATGCTCGGGCACCTCTGCAGTAGAATGTTTAGACATTCCGTTTGGCCTAAACATTAGACAATTTCCCAGTTACGCGTAGATAAACAAACTCGGAAAAACTGGGTTACGGGTTATGGCGCGAGTGTTTCCGGTACGCTTCATTCGCGCACTACAACTTGGAAATTTAAAAAGATCTTTTCTCGATGAAAACATGCTTATATAAAGTCATTTTTAGAGGTATAAAAGGTATTCTCGTCAGCACCTAAGCTGGTGTAGAATTAATTTTATCGCTCTAGTTGCCGCGGAAAGGTGGATAATGTATGACTCAAAGGGTTAAATGTGGCGTACTCGAAACGTGAAAAAATCTTCGACCAATTTCGCTCAACAGATATTGCATTTGACGCTGAACGCGATATATATTAATTCTAGAAACTTGGTTTGATGCGACTACTGCGAAGCCGACATTTATTAATTGCTTTTTTCATAAATCAGAGGAGTCAAAGAAAACAAGCAATAATTGAATTAATTCAGTTCTCCGACTTGGACATTCAATCTCATGCAACAATTTAAAGCCTTTAAAATTGCTTTTCTATGAAATACAAAATTATCAGCCAAAGTTGAAAGAATCAAAAATTGTCAGTGAAAGCTTTGATTAATTTGTGAATCAAATAAAGCTTTCCAGGTAAATTTATCAAATTTACAAATTTAATACATTACCAAAGATCACGAATTCATTATTCAAAATTAGCTACCCTTCATATCAAAGATAATAATCTTAAATATTTTTTTCGCCTTGTTTCATGCGCAAAGCTTTCGGACTAATCGGATAAATAAAAATATGAAAAAAGCCACCTTCATTCAGTCTAACTCTTGATTGTCCAAAAGCTAATGAGTTCTTCTAAACTACATGTTTAAGGTAAATCAATTTTCTTCAATCACTTATAACTTTCCAACAGTTGACTATAGAGTATTTTAATTGTCGCCAATCGAAGGGTGGAAAGACCCGAAAGACAAAGGTGGAGATCGAATTCTATCGATTAAAAAAAAAATTCATCGAAAAATCTTTATTCGTTCAAAACTTGTGGTCAAACAAAGATTTACATAACAAGTATAAGCTAAAGCTATCCTTTCCAATGTCGACAATTGCTTTGTAAACGTTTTTCCCCCGCAGAAAATTGCAGATCACAGTTTTTCGCCGCCGTTATCCTAAAATCCGCATTCAAAAGCAATTTGTGCGGCACGTTCTCCCGCATCGAGTGAAGCGATCAAGCAGCCGAAATTCCGGCTACTTATTACGCATATGGAAGGAGCCGCACGCACAAGAGCCCTCGAGTGAGAAGGAAGGTCTTTCTGATTAATTACGGGGAGACTCGGTCTCTACAGCCGAGCCGCGGCGATACCAGCCTCCGCGCCTGATCAGCAACCCCGGTAAGCGAGCGGCTAAGCACACACCGAGTTAGCTTGCGGTCATTTTGACTAGTTTGCAAGTAGTAAGGCAATAAATAATATGATTAATTTCTAATTCCAATTGTGATCAGTGTGTATTTATTTATTTTTTTTTTTTTATTTCATTCCAAAGAAAGAACCCTGCCACTCTCCGCGATCCGTTATAGAACAGTAATAATGTTTCGGAGCGTGAATTTAAAAAATGTGCAACGGCCGAAATAATGTTTGTTCGTAATGAGATAGTAATTGTAGTTCAAAACGACGATGAGACACCGTGGGCAAATTCTTTTTCAAACGATCACGCCTCCGAAGGAAATCTGGGTCAAAGCTGCTCATTGTTGACGCAAACCGACTGCCAGGAGTGCAAAGTTTCCACATTGATAATAAAAAAAAAAAATTGAAAAATCAGGCCGAGCAGAGTGCACCTCGAAGAAAAGTGAAAATGGCAAGGCTGAGACGGACAGATTCGGCTTCCCATAGACTGGATAATCCGCCGATCGATCCCGAGCTGCTGCTGCTGCTGCGGTCTGGAAATTTCAGGACGCATCGCGGAATAATGGAGCTGATCGATTTCTGCGAGGGGACACGAGGAGGCTATCGGCGCTGTACACGTGATCGATATGCGACTGACTCACCGGCCTGGGCGGCAAAGTGCAGCGGCGTATTTCCCTCATTGTCCGGTAGATTGGCATCGATGCCGGCGAAAGAGAGACAGGCCTCCAGCATCAGGGCGCTTCCGTTCCCGGCCATGTAGCTTATGGCTGTCTGTGGACAGAGGCGAGAAATGCGGTTTTATACCTCCTTTAAATTATCGCGTTGTAAATTAACGGTAAATTTATATGGCGATGCAATAATAATGATCGCATCGTGTATTGTAGGCTTGATTTTGCGCCGGGTTTAACGACCTGGCCATGCGAGATTTTCGCTTTTCGGACGATGACGGGCATTTAATTAAGTTGTCATTTCGATCGTTATTATTACACGGGTGCGGCGTCGGTGTAATTAATTTTCAAAATTAATGTATAATTTCATCGTCTTCCGGTAGCTGCATGTAATTAAAAGGTTTTACCTATTTGCATTGTATATTAAGCCCGATTCCCAATATTTGAAAAGACGCAAGGGTCCGTACGAAACTGAAGAGCAGAAATGGCCTTTCGAGCATTTCTTCAGCGACAAAAAAAAAGAGCCTGGTAAAAGATGAAAAAAAAGAAAAAAAAACAATGGAGACGGGCACGGAGTCCGCAGACAGGACGTATATACACATAAATAACCGCGAGGTAAAGTGCTCTCGCGATTGAACGCGAGACGCGTCTCCGCGCGGAAAAAGTCGGGGCGGCGCGACGTCGCGCTTCATAGAAACGTCGGAGGAGGCCGATCGCCGCCGAAGATCGCGAGCGTCAGCAACAATGAGCGCGCCGGCGGAGCGGTCAATCCGAGCACAATGGAAAGGAGTAGCTCGGCGACGTATCGACCATCGGGAATCAATTTATTAAACCCAAGTACGCGCGCGAGTGCCCGCCAGTTTGACGACTGGAGCGATGTCTGGGCCCCGAGCGCGCATATATCGTAGCGCACCGCGGCATGCAGACACGTCTGCTTTCGATTATTTCGGCGCGGGCCGATTTATTAACCGCTCCGTGGGCAATTGCTGTACGTATCGTTTATTTCTTCAATTATATCCGAGGCGCTCGAGCGGTCGCGGTGCGCGGGATTAAAAGAAATTGTGTATTAAACGTAATGACGCATGCCTCTTTTGTCTTCTTTCAAAAGGATGATACACGGCCGCGGTATAATGGGAAAGAAGCGCGCGTTAGGCGGACTGCTCGAAGACGAGTCAGCAGATTTTAATACGCTCCAGATGTGCTCATTGTATTTTCTAAACATTTCGACCGAGCCATTTATTAAATAAAACGAAGCTGCCGGGACAATTGGGCGCTTTAACTATTTACCGATAATTTATTCAAATTGGACGAAATTTTCGTTCGAGGCGCGGATAACGGACTGCGCGCTTTGCCGCGGCTTAAATATTATTCTCATCGGCCGTTTACGATTGTACATAGCGAAATCCATTTCGAATCGCGAGAGTGCAACGTCTGCGGACACGCAACCGGCTCGAACGTGGTGTGTAAATGATTTAAAAGAAGCCCGCGCACAAGCTCGGGGCCTGAATTAGCCGAAAATTGCCCGAGTTAACTCTCGCTCTCTTAACTGCCTCACGAGCTGCCTTTGAGACGCCAAGGCTAAAGAAAACAATGTTTATAATTCTATTTGTAAAAGCGTGCATTTCCCACTCGAGCGAGAAGGTCGCTCGGCGCCTCGACGAGCTCTTTTTGGAAAAGGCCGTCTCGCGCGCTTTCGAGCTTTAAAAAAATCTGTCGTGCAACAGTCCACTCACCCTTCCGCTGGCGTCGACGGCGTTGACGTCGACGTTCCCGAGTCCGGCCTTGTTCGCCAGGGTGACGATCTTCTTGATGAGCTCGTCGTCCCCATCTTGAGCGGCCCCCAGGAGGGCCTTGGGCCCTCCCAAGGATTCTTCCCAGGACAACGGCAGATTTGCCTGGTGGTCCTCGCGCGCGTCCCGATCTGCGCAACAATTTATAGCTTCGCTTGAGCGTCAGTCGTACTGCTCCTCTCGTCTGTGCCGCGAGCGGGCGGCGGGCGGGAAGGTGTCTCGCGCGCGCACACAGGGAGGGCCGATATAATATGCCAGCAAGTGGGAATATCTCTGCCGAGACTCGGCTAGAAGCCGATGCGCGTATCGTTATTTAAAGCTTGGAAAAATCGATGGGCAAAGTTGGAGAGGTATTGTGTGTCGAGAAGCGTGGCGCGAAGGTGCACTATATACATTATCGGCTCCCTCTGTGCTCGCTCGGAGCGCGGCGCGCGTGGATCTCGACTCACCCTGGAGAACACCCTTGCGGTAGACCTTGGCCTCGTGGACGGCCGTCTTCCTGCAGCTGGACTGCTGTCGCTGCTCTCTCCTGTCCTGCCTGCCGAAGCTCGTGTCGGCGCTGAAGGAGACGCACTTGCGGCCGGAGCCGGCGTGCGGCCCCAGCTCCTGCCGCTCCTGGCCGGGGTTCCTGCCGCGGCGCCTCAGCAGGGAGCAGAGGCCGCGGGGCTCGAGCGAGGCCAGGAACGAGCCGGACCGCCTGAGGATGCCGGCCGAGGCGCGGAGGTCCGCCGGGACGGAGGCCGATTTCGGGATGGCCGGCTCTTGGCCGGGGAGCGGCTGGAGGCGCGCGCGTCCGCCGTCCCTGGCGCGCTGCTTCCTGCTCTCGGCCGGGGGATCGTGGTCGCGGGCGCGCGGCGAGAGGACCGGGCTGCTGCGGCCGTTGCTGCTGCTGCCGCTGCTGCTGTCGACCAGGATCCTGCGCGGCTTCTGCGGGGAGAGCGGCACTTAAAAGGAGGCGCTTACCGTGGGGGGCGGGAGCTGCGATCGGCGCTGCTTCCCCGCTCGCTCTCGCGCGTCTCTCTAGCGCGGCTTCCGCGCGGCCGCGCTATTTATATGTCGGTCAAGTCCTCGGCGCCGAGCGAACGTCAGCGTGTGCGCGCGGAGAGCGGGCTGCCTCTGTAACCGCCTCTCTGTGCTCTCTGCTAGTTTTCTTTCTCCGTTATTATACTCTCTCTATCTATTTTTCTTGCCGCCCTCTCGCTGCTCCACGGAGAGAGTCACGTGTGCTCGGAGGAGGCGCAATGCCGCCGCGCGGAACCACGCGGAAACCCTCTTTTCCCGCTTCGGTTTTTTCATTTATTTTTTCCTGCCCTCCCCCTGCTTCTTAACCGGCGAGCGCGATAAATATAGACTCCGATCGGGGAATGCTTCAAGGCTTTATTCTACGATTTATTGGGAATTTTCAAAGCGCGCCGCGCTCGGCCGCTCGCCTGGGGTACTAACCCTTCGTGGGCTGCCGTTATAATACGCGTAATGCAATTTTCTCCTTTAATCGGGGTAAAAAATCCCCGGCGAGGCGACGGCGGGTATTTAAAGCTCAGAACTGGTAGGGCTATACTTTTGGTCTTGGAGCGCGAGCTATTTGCTGAACTTACTGGCTGGTCGAGTTGACTGCTCTTGGCGCCTGGGGCCGACGTCCTCGGATTGGCCATCGCGTTCGGTCTCCTGGTCGTGGCGGCGGCGGCGGCTCGGCTCCCGGAAAGGCTGCTGGATCTCTTGCGGGCGGCTTCCGCGAGCTGCTGCGAACAGACGCGCGTGAACGCGAGTCATCGCCGATCAAGATTTACCGGGCAAACAAAAGCCTCCGCGTGTTCGCGTTATTTTCGGAATTCGGAGCTAACGCGCCGCGGGATCATCTGTTTTTTCGAGTCGATCCCGGCGCGTCACTTGCCTCGGCGGCCGCGGGAGAGCCGCGCTCTCAAGGTCGAGAAGACTCGCGGAGCGTCCCAAAAGGCAGGCCTGCCGTAGCGGAGGGCTTCGATTCACCCAGCAGTTTCTCGGATTGAGCGACGCCGCGCCGCACGAGTTTGGAAGGGAATCAAGTTTTCTGCCATGTAGCGGCGTGCTAAATCAAAGCGCCGGCTGGCCTATGACGAGCTGGGCGCGCAAGCTAAATGCGCGACTTATTTTTATTTATGACGTTTAATAATCTTGCGTCATTTTCGCCGCTCCGTAAGGCTTTAGGGAGTCTTTTTAGCCAAGCAGACGATAACAATGTTTTCAACTAACGACTAGTTTTCGATACAAGTACAAATACCGCAATGAAAATACGAGCGTCTCAGTTCAAGCAATGCGCATTTTAAAACAAACAAAGAAAGTCGGTCAGAAAATGAGCTTATTATAGATGAACAAAGATTAAGTTCATAAACATGTTTGTAATAAATTGCAAGATCATCATTTTTCCATTATTGAAAGTAGCAATAAATTCTTTTGCATTGCCCCAGTAGAAAATTAACCAGTTGGGCTGGTTAACCTGTATTTTAAATGAAATTGATGTCTAAATTAAATAAAAACAATTGGAAAATCATTTTAAGAAACGTTTGTCAGTTTCTGCGCGCGGGGCTCTCCACGTGCCCGCGCACCTCCACCCGCAGTCGACAAGCTCGACGATTTATTTACGTTCTCGCTTGTTTTCTTGTAAATAAGCGGTCAATATCTTCTTCCCCTGAGACAATCTAGAAACGTTAATCTATCAATACTATTTATTAATGAACATTTATTAGAAACTATT
This sequence comes from Ormyrus pomaceus, assembly GCA_900474385.1. Lineage (NCBI taxonomy): Eukaryota > Metazoa > Arthropoda > Insecta > Hymenoptera > Ormyridae > Ormyrus > Ormyrus pomaceus. The sequence goes on from UCOM01000363.1 coordinate 86,126, forward strand.
TTTTTTTTTAAGATTGAATTTCATTTTCCATAAGAATGCATGTTAAATCTTTTTCTTGTCAGTGCCATTTGTTTGAAAATAAACGATGGAAAAATTTGAAAAAATTCAGAGGTTATTTTTTTAGCATAAAGAACAACCTATTAAATTTTTAGAAAGATCATAGATTTTTGAAATTCCTGATAAACGTCCTTAAGGATACTGTATTCGAAGTAGTTTCCCACTACCTTTCTTTAAAAATTATGTCACCTCCACATAATTTGCAACAGGTGGCACAATTTATTACACTGGCTAGGATGTTGAAGTCAAAAATCCTGTATCCATTGTAATCTGTCGCTGGATATGCTCTTCCTCGAAGCTTTCTAGATGAAGTGCTTGCTTCCTTTTCCATTTTATTCTGTAGGTTTTTATTCCAAGCTTTCCTCTTTCGAGGCTTGGAAGAACATCCTCTTTTTCTGTCTTTCTTTGATGTTCTTTTTCTTTTTCTTGGATTTTCCATGTTACTTTTGAACTTATAATAGTTTTTAAAAATAAAATTCACTTATTTTTCACTAATTACATTTATCTCTCAGCAATATAACTTTTCTTTCACTTTATACAATTAAAAAAAAAGCTTGCTTAAATTTAAACTTGTAATTACAAGCAATTTTTATCAGATGTGCTTTTCGGTTCAAAACCGTTAAAGCAACTGAATAAAAATTGTTCAACATTCTATTTTCA
>UCOM01000364.1:0-86410 GCA_900474385.1 Ormyrus pomaceus
TGATGCACGCACTTAACGCGCGGAACTATTGAGAGAATCGCGCTCGAAACCCAAGCTCGAATGAAGAAGGGTACGGAGTGGGGGATTGCCATCGAGCGCGAAAGCGGGGAAGCGGCCCGTTTGAGAGAGGCCCTTTTGAGAGAGTGCACTGTAGTAGTTTTTTTTACAAAAGTATTTGTACTTATTCCAAATTTTATTATAATTTCTGTTATTTGTCAGCTTCTTGTTCTGTTGTTTTCACAAAAATACGGCACTTGTTTTTGTGAAGTTCGTGTTTATTAACACAACTTGATGGTATTTATTAACTAAATTACAAAACTATTATGTTAAATAGATTAGAATATAGTGAATTTTATGTTTAAATTGTGCTTGTAGCCGAATCACTACTTGTGTCAAACCTAGAAGTATCTACAGTTCTCTAGCCGAATTACATCAAGTTTTCATCTTTGGTAAAATACCTCGGAATCAGGAAGGGATAAATTTTATTACAAATACTTTTCTCGAAACATCCTTAACTACAAGGAAATCCCGTGGCTAGAATTTTCACAGTTGGTAAAATCTATAGCAATAGAGAGGATGTTCAAAATGTATTTTAACGTACTGAATAATAAAATAGGGTCCAAAACGTGCGGTTGAAAAGTGTTTTAATTAAAGTACAATAATTGACCAGATGGGTCTGTTTTTGGACAGGAAAGTTACTCGGGTGTGAGAGCGCACATTTATGTCAAAGAGAAATACAAAATATAATTCTCAACATTAAAGTTTAAACAAATTCAATAAATTCTTTAGATTAGTCTTTAGATTCAGGTATAGTAGAAAAGCAGATTTAATGGCCGTGCACCAAGATATTTTATAAGATTCACTTTTTTCTTTACCCAAAAATGGTTTATGTTAATTGTATATGCAAATTATTTCACTTCCTTATAAATTATTCGGTTTCAACTTTGCTTTCATTGATATTATCTTCAATATGACGTACATCATTCTTTATTACACAAGAAATTTAACTCTGAAAATTTCTCATAATTATAACTTGGTTATTTTATTAAATTAAATCTTTTACCGAATTTATTAAAGAACACCTTGCGATCATGCAAAATCGGAATCCACAATCCCTGAAAAATTCAAAAGCCGCCGAAAAGAGCAAAAACTGTTTGTTTTGACCAGTCAGTCTCTCGTGCTGCATAAACATTTACAGCATCTGTAATGCAGTCGGTTTTTTACGATTCCTCCGCTTGTAAAGTATCACTAAAGCCAAGAGACCGCATCATCCGGGCGGCAAAAAAGCTAAGCCGGAGTAACGACGGCGAACGCGACAAATAGACGAGAACGCCCGCGAGAAGGTCGTGGAATTAACGAGCGTCGAGCGCATTGAGAAATGACATTCCTCTTGGTCTACGAGCGCGAGGGAAAGAATCAACGGCCCAATGCTAAAACCTTTACGAGCTCTAAAAAACGCTTACACGCGTCAATTTCCGCATTGGCAGGGCGGCGGTAAAGCTAATTTACAGCCCTTATTTTAATGTTGAACGCGGAATCGGTGCGCGATTCGCCTTTCTTGCGGGCATTTTTGCTGGAGGAGTGTCGAGCGTGTAATGAGTGACTTGAATGACCGTCTTGCGAGGATTTATCTTTGAGTACGAGCATCGAGTGACGTTCATTTCTGCTGTTGTGAATACATTCGAGAACTGATGTCGTTAAGCTGTTTAGACATCTTTTGGTAAAAAATGCGAGTACAATATTTAAATACTTGGAGTACGAAGTAATGCCACTTGAGCAATGGTATGCCGCAATTTTAATTATTGCTTATATTTAAATGGTTGTTCATCTTTGCTGAAAGTTTATTTACTCTTCAATCCCAATAAAACAAAAAACTTGTTTATTATTTAACATCTACGTATTTTTAGCATTTACATCTTTTGCTAAAAAATTATTTTACAAGTTTCGATGCTATTTCAAGCTAAAAAATTGAGTTGTTAAAATCATATGCCTTAAGGCCTTAAAAACCTTTAAAAATTTTACAATCTATAAAGCAAACAATGTCCCATTTTACCTTCAGCTATAACTAGTGGCGAAAAAAAACATAGACGCCAGTGGAAAGAACCTTTATGACTTTATCCCGCCAAAATAGTAATATTAAAATAATGTTCTCTTCTAAAAAATTACAAAATAAACTGCAAAGAGTGCGTAAGTTCTTTAGAGCTTACATAAAGTGTATGAATGGTTTATGTATTTATTACTTTCCAAAGTAATATATCCCGTATGTCTGTTCATGTTTTTTTATGCATTAGAAAACGTAAATTAAGACTGAAGGGTGAGCTAACCTTGCAAATTCTATATTTGTAATTTAATTGTTCGACAATTGCCCTTCGAACAAGTTTATGAAATTTTCAAAATTTTCTGCCAAAAAAACCAAATCCCACGAAAGCTGGAGTTTGTAATTCTTTACTTGTAATTCTAACCACATCTTCAATTAAAATTAAACCAAGCCCTCTTTTTTCTTATTTACAGATGTGATGTCGCGCTGAAGGAGTCGTAGGTGGGTCCCCCCCGCACAATGGAGCAGGCGGGACCTAAGCAGGCGGTCGTCGCGCCGACGCCCGTCGGCAACCAGCAGCAGCCGAGCGCGCAGCAGCTCCAGGAGGACTTTGCCGAGACTGGACCCGTGGACGATGGCATCCTCCTCGCCCGGGTCCACGTGCCCGAGCTCTGCGTCAGCAAGAGTCTCCAGTTCCCCAAGGATCAGCTCGTCTGGGACGTCAAGCAGCAGTGCCTCGCCTCCTTGCCCAAGGTGAGTCCTCGATTTCGCCTCGCTTGCCTTTGGATTTCGTTCAGTTTTTTGACTAGGTTAAGTCGTTAAGACGCGGGAGGGTTGAGGATGTGTGTGGTCTATTTTGTGTTTGGGGGTTGTTGAGAAACGATGCTGGTACAGCAGATTCATTGGTCAATTCGAAAAATAAAATTTTTTATAAAAGTCATAATTAAATTAAGATTGAATCTTCAATAATGTACATCATTCTATTTTTCGAAGAAAAGGTAAATTAATAGAGCCCGTATGTACAATTCATTGCTATAACAAATATTAGCTTATTCTACTGGGTTACTGTCTGTATCCATCAGCATCATAGCGAACTATGGACTAAACATACTTGTCAATTTAACCAATACTGTTAAACAATATTTGGCCAATACTAAACCAATGTTTCCATGGTGCATTCATCGTTGCCGCACAGAATTGCTAATCCAGCGAAAACAACTAGCAATAATGAAACTCTGTCAACTAACCAACCGTCTATAGCTTTTCTATATCGTTACAGCTCTCAAACAGTAATAGACCTCACGTTTAAGTCGACGCCCTAAGAAGAGGCGTTTTTCCACCCAGATCTCATCCTACGCCCATTGCCATTAAGCTCCCAACCCTCTTGTTTCTCCGGTGGTGTGATGTGTATCTGTGGACCCGTCCCTCCCTTCTTTCGTCCTCCTTTCGGTTTTCGGCAGAGTCTCGTCTCATCGTCTCGGCCCCTGGGGGCGCGCGTTGCGTGGGAAGGCGGTGTGCGCGTGGGCAAAGCATTGTCGGCTCGATTTGCTCGTTCCCTCGACCAGGAGCTCTCGGGATAACTCGCGTTAACGCGAGTCGTCGAGAATTTACGCTTGATTTGGGCTTCTTTTTTAAAAACGTGCTTGTCTTTAACTGCAAAGCTTTGGTTTTGCCTATTTTGGCTAATAATTCGGAAAGGCTAACGAATAGCGTTAAGAAGAATTTTTTAAAATCTTTTTTATCTTCTAAGAATTTATCTTGAACGAAGCAACGAAAATTTATCTTTGCACAGAGCCATTTTATTTGATTTAGCTGATAAGTGCATTTTTTGTTGATAACCTCAATTTTTTAGAGCAACTTACCTTCGCGACTAAATTTGGGTTAAAAAAAAGTAGACTAGTTCTAAAAAGAGTCTCACGGTACAATTTTCACATGATTTCCTTAGGTATTCAATAAACTAATGCGCGCAGTGCAAACGAGGACGTTCGCATAAGTCTTGCGGGACTTGAAGAACACGTTAGTCCCATGATTCAAGACGCAAAATACGACCGGTAGTCTTTAACTCAGAGCGATGTAACAGATTATCTCAAGTAAGCGCGAATTATTCAATGGTCGCGAAAAGTAGAACTCGGGGTAAATTTCTTATTAAATTATTTTAATTTTTGATTTGCAATGTAACCTCATGAAAACTAATTACAATAAAGCAAAATTTCCGATCCAAGCCTCGATTGCGAAATTCGAAAGTGTCCGTAAAAGACTTTCGCAAATATAAATTTAAAGTTTGTATAGGCGAAACATTTTATACCTCAGTGCTACGCAAAGTTATGGTTCCGCGCTGCTTTAATAATTCGAGTGTAATCGCGAAAGCACAGACAAAAGAAATTTCAAAGATTCGGCCGATGTAAAGTTTAACGACTCGAAATTGTTCCGAAATCCCGTCCGGCATAAAAGTTCTCGTAAAGAGTTCGTGGAATGTTAGAAAGTACGCGTTAAATAATTCCAAAGACAAAGCTAAAATTTTACGTTGTCTAATTTCGATCCGGTTTTATTACAATTTTATATTCCACAAAGCCCTCGACGAGTAAATAATCTTGGCGTTTAATATTCTCCAATAAACTCGGCGAAATTCGGAAAAATGCTCGATATAATCCAAATACCAATCTCACTAAATCTCATTGTAAATTGAGTTATATCACTCGTTATTCGAAAAAAAAAAAAATTGACCAGCTCATTAAAATCCCGGCTGAAGTTGGTTTACGCGAACCGCGCAATATCGCGATTACCGTAGATCAAAAGGTGAAATCGCGCGCGTAATCGGACTCTGAATTATATCGCGTCCCGCGACCGGCGATAAACCTTCCGCGTTGATCCCTCCCCTTTTTTCCTCGGCGCGTATGTCGCTGAATGTACGCGCCAGCGTGCGCGCGCGTGTGTGTCTGTTTGTCGCGAGTCCTTTCCTCTTTTCGATTCCCCGCAAGGGTCGCGACCTTCACCGCGAGTCGACGCTCCGTAATTTCATGCTGAATTTTTAAGGTTTCGTGTTGCTATGCCAAAAAGTATTGATCTTTTTTGCCTTAAATGCGAACGGTTTATTGGTAAGAAATTCAATTTGATGACTCGAGTTTCTCTATTTTTAAGTACAATGATTAAGGGCGTCGACTCGTCAAGAGTATAAAATTGTACGTTGGCTTTTCCAAGCACCCGTTGACATTCTAATATGTCTCTTTGAGCTTCGTTAGTCTGGGATTTCAAGGTAATTGGCTTGTTATCTCGTCAAGACCGTCTTTGTTCTTTGTGCCGAAAGGAAAAAAAATCAGTCGCGGTAATTATGCAAATAATTCAACGGACTACCGAGGCTCAAAGAAATTTGTCGGCTAATAAATACAACCACTTGCTTCAGAATTTTTCCGATAAAGACTGAGCTTACGTTTGAGAAAACAGTACTGAAAACGTGACTGAAATAACAATTCGTTACGCAAACGTAATCTTGGTAGTTGTCGAGCGAAAGAAGAGTTCAATAATAATCGTCGCACAGTATAAAATTACGGAGACAATGATTGTAGAAGTTGCGTAGTTATATCATGTCATAATTGAAAGAGTGTGAGTTTTAACACGTGTAACTTGGTGATTTAATTTAAGTGAACTGAAGTAGTCAATGTGCGGCTTTATGATGCTTTTGATTCACGAGACGCGCTCTTTGTCGCTGTTATTATCAAGGAGTGAATAGTTTTTGTTTTTGTTGAAATTAATTTTTTTCTAATCACGCAACAACAAGGTTTTCACGCGTGTCGTCTCTCTTTTTTGTCCAACATGCTTGCCTTCCACGGGACACAGGAGGTACAGCACCGATAAGAACAAATTGCACCCTTATTCTTATTTTATAGTGTCTCCTGATGAACTTTATTTCTTCAAGCGAATATTTTCTAATTTTTTAATCTTTCGAGTCTCGTAAGAAAGTACAGTAGTTTATTGAATATTCTCTTGAAGATTATAATAAGCTGTCCTGTAAATAATTGATCAATGGCACTGAAAAATTGCTTGAGTTTCCGCAATTTTTCAATTGTTTGCACCCCTGCCAAAATAATATATAGTCAAGCCTCAAGCACACTGAGTTTCTTCAGTTTCAGTTGTTTAATTTTGTAACTATAATAAAACTTTGGCTTAATTGTTGTCTTTTTTGTCTGGCTGTATATATGGAGCTGTAAACTGAAGAAATTACTTAACCCACTTAATTACCTAAGCTATTATAAGTCTTGCTTTTTTACCTGCAGCACCTTCTTTACATTCAATACACGGGCAAGTTCGATTATCAAGAAATTGAGAAACTATACTGTACACGCAAATGTCATTGTTAAACAATAATAATTATTACTTGGAAAATTGTCTTTTCTTCTTTTCTCTTTAACTAATAATTTACATAGCATATCGTTCTATTCAAAACATTAAAACTGCCGTGTCTCAAAGGACGCATCGAGACAAAGCCGAGACAAACAAATCCGTGGAATTCGCTTTAATCGAACCGATCGGCGACCTCGCGGGACCATATTGATCCGGCGTCGATAATTTCCCGCCCCGGTCGTCCCTTCGGGGCTCCGTTAATTACCCCGCGGACGTCAATTAGCCGCTGAAAGAGCTTATCGGGAGGGACGAGAAAGGACCGAGGCTCTTTTTTGTACGTCAGTGGACCTTTTGTCGCCTTTCCTTATTTCCCCCGGACAAAGGGCTATTTTGCGCTGAAAATAGTTTGGGAAATTTCGTGCTGCTTCTAAATAAAGACGGGCTTAGCTAGATTTCTTTCAGGCCGACTGATTTCATCGAGCAGAATAAAATCGCGTGAGAAGATATATCAATTATTGTAGACGATTAACTTATTTCAGTACAAAATGCAATAAATCATTGAAATAAATAAAAAACCGACAGTTTCTTGCAGGTCGATTTCAATTGCACGAGATTTTTTTTAATATATACTCACGTCTTTGTCAGTGACGATGACTTTTATTTTTCGAAACAAGTCTAGCTTTTTGCCATTTTACGTAATTTCCAAGAATAGTGATTTTTTTAAAAACTTTTTTAATGCAACTAATCACTAAAACAAGCAAACCCGTTAATAATTCCATCGAAGGCAGTTACCTACTTTCAAAATTCTAGCATGGCTCAACACCTCGCAAAAAGAGCGAAGCCACCACTCGATTATCCGAGCCAGAAAATAAAAAGACCGCGGCGGAAATTCTCGAACTCGCGAACGAAATCCGTTAATCGGCTATAGGCAATTTTCTCGCGGCTCGCGATTCGCGCGCTCTGGATCATTAGGCGATTAGCCGCTCGCTTTTACGAGGCTCGCATTTGACTACCGCGCACTTAGACGCGCGCAGTGAAAGTACCCGCACACCTTTTTCACGGCCGATTTTAATTGCCTGGGATGAAGTCGTAACTCGTAACGGTAAGTTGACCGGCGCGTTGCGATGAGCCTGATTTTTCGCGAGATATCGATGATCGACGCGAGAGGCTCGCCGCGCGCTTTTTTTCGGGGATTGTTTTAGAGAGAAAGTCGAGTGTGTGGGCACGCATAGCTCTCGGACAAGAATCGACGTGTTCGACTTTCTTTCGCGATTTATTTTATGACGTAATTTTGCGTGAGAGCTATGAAATGGTGCTTAATGTTATTCATTGCGCGCGATGATTAATTATGCGGGAGATTTATATCTAGTTTACTTTGCTTTACGGTTTATGGGCTTTACGTAAACCAAGCAGTTAACGCAGGACTAAATAAATATCGCTCAGTGTTGCAGACTCTCGACGGAATTTCGATCTTTTTCATTATTTTATTAGCCAAATAAAGCAGAATTTCTTTGGAATAAACGGTTTTTAAGCCGATCGAAAGGGAAGAGCCTTCAGAGCAGCCTTGAAAAACGTCGAGAGATTCGTAGACTCGGCTCGCATCTAAAAATGCAATTCCGCAAAGGCTTAAAAACAATGCGCATCGGCGGCTCGCTGCTCCCCCTCCTCGGAATATTCATCGCGTGTAATGAAAGCGGCGGGAATTTCGTAATCACTCGGGTCGGCCGCGCCGACAAAAGGATATTTTCGAGCTCGCGCTCTCGAGACAGAGAGTAATCGCGCCTAAAAGAAGAGTTCGAGATATCGCGATTAATAAATAACTCTCTCGACCAGAGTCGCCTCCCTCCTCTTTTTTCGTTAATGCCGAGGACTTTATTACAAGAAAAGGCAATTTGTAAACTGTCCGGAACCGTCGAACTCGCCCACCACACGGACACACAGACCCACACGCAGACACACGCAGACACATGCATTTTCCACCCGGCAGTCTTGCACCACGAAGCCGAGGGTGAAAAGAAAAGTGCGAAGGTGCTTTTTATCTCGGAGTGCGGCTCGCTGTATAAATAGAACGTATCGACAGCCGCGAGTCAGCGGATTATTTATGAAGGCGCGATGAGTTTTTACGCGTGATGCATGAGGATCGTTTGCCAGCCGGCTGATAATACGCTCCGCGCTGCTTTTGATGAATTTTAATTACGCGGGTGCGCGAAATTGCCGAGTGAGCGATCGCTCGAATTAAAGCTATGGCTGGAATGCCAGACCGAGTAACAAAACTTTTCCAATATACCGAACGCTCGCCTTTATTTACTCTTCGAATCTTTTTCTTCCAAAGTAATACGATCTTTAGCTATTTCTAGATACTTGTAAGTAAATAGGTTAAGTATTATATGCGAAACGTTTGTTTTATCATTTCGTAAGAATTCGTTTTTGCGTACAAGTTTGTTCTCCATTATATTTATTAAATTTTTTTTATTAAATTAACCTTCGCTTCTATTAGTTCTAGAAAATTTTCTCAGCGCAATTTGCATAAAAGCTCGTAACTAAAATGCAGTAAAAGTCAGAAAAGTAAATCCATCTTAATTATAAATTACCATAAAAGTCGGCTTTGAAAACGTAGTTACCAATAAGTTATATACATTCCAAATAGCCAATTCATTAAAGGAAGTGCAACGCGCAAGAAGTTTTAGCAGAATATTGATAATATAAGTGAAGATTTAATTTTTTGCAGTTTCGAGATGGAGGTACTGTAGAAAAGTTTAAAAGCACTTTTTATAGAGGATGAAGGGAAAAGAAGCTTCGAAATCCGTTTCCAAATTCACTTTTGAATAGTAAAACTTTTTCTTAAGGAGTTCAAAGTTTCACCAGTTGCTTCTTCTTTTGAGTGATCGTTTAACTAAAACTTTTAATAATCCGGATTATCATATCTAATAGAATAGCGGTAAAATAAGTAAACTGTTTTTTAATTGGTAAAACTTTATCGTAAAAGTTGTTTTAGTAAGTAAATTCTTACGTCGAAAAGACGCTTATTTGTAATACATTGTCGATACTTGATACAGTCAAATAACACAAATACGTTAAATAAAATAGCTGCGCGGTCGCACTTTTCTCCCCGAAAGCTGAACCTCAGTGTGCAACTATAAAAAATTTAGCTCCTGCAAATCGAAAAAGTCTGCAATGAAAAGAAAAGAGCAGCCGAATTTTTTAAAGTGCAACACACCCCCATCCCCAGTAACCCTTTCCTCCACCGACCCGACTGGCCATTTTCTACTTGACTGTTCTTGTTTGTTTATGTTCCTCTAAATCGCGCGGCGACCTGTCGACGAAAACTAAAAAAACGACCCGCAATAAAAAAAAAAAAACACCCACGGCACGGCGCACTGACCAACCAACCAACCAACCAACCATGAACCACCACCACCCACTGTGCCTATCTCTGTGTGTGACCCCTTTTGCGGGCGGCTCGCAGGTGGCCACTTGGTACAGGGTACGTTTACACTTGACTAATAGCATGCGCCGAAATGTAGGCTTTTAGCGCTCGGTCTAGTGATCGCCGCGGCTACTGCATGCGGTGACGGTCACCTGTGCTCCTCTCACACGGTTTATGCCAACCTTTGTGGGATGCTGCATCGGCAATTTCGGATGCTAATTAGATTTTGCCCTCTGATGTCAGATACTGGTCGATATAGATTTACGGCGTTAGAGGACGTATCTGGTTATTAGTTTCCATAATGATTTATTAAATAAAGTGATATTTTATTCTTTAAGAATTTTCGCGGGTTCATCGCGTAAATTAAAACCCTTTGCACGTGATGCCATGTTTTGAATAATCTCATATTTTCTCTACGTATTGTTGTTCAAAATTAGCACTTAAATGATACTTCTGTAATTATTTTCATATCAAGATGATTTGTCTATCTTAAAGACGCTAGAAGACCAACTGAATGTATTTCTCTAACTGAATGATGAGGACTGTAAAATCCCAATTATGAAAATTATCCCTCATAGCTTAAAAGCATTGCATGCTCGCTTTTTATTACTATAATTTCAAAGCTTTTTATGTCGAATGCCTAAATATTACGCTTAAAGCTTTACGCTTTTGTAATTGAACGCAATGATGCGTGTCATGAGTAAGTAGCAGTATATATCTATCCATTATGTCTACTAATAACATTGTTACCTTTTCAGCTAATTATCTTCTTCCAAACTATATTACTTTTCAGCTGGCGATCAGGCTAACAAAAAACGGCAGACATGCGCTTGGAAAAAAAAGCGTAATTACCCCACGCGTTACGTAACCCCCCTCCCCCCTCCCCGAGGAACGCGTCGCCGATGATTCAGCGTGAGACGGGATTTTTCAATAACGCAGCTCGCGGCGCAAAGCCGATCGCCACCTTTTTTTCGGCGACGGCCGGGATGACTTTCGTTTTCACGCGGACAAGTGTGCCCCAGGCGGATCGATTCTCTCTCTTCCTTGTAGAAGCGAGCGTGTGTGGCTTTTTTGCCGGACGCGCGCTTCCTCGAACAACTTTATATGGGGAGGTGATTCTTAGCATCGCCGTCGTCTAATGAAGTACTTTGATGGGATTATATGAGTAGTTGCTTTCTACGAAGCTGAGTGCGATAGCTTCGGAGGACTTGGCTCGAAGGAGCCTGAACAATTCGAATTGTAGTAAAGAAATGGAAGAACCCATTGCTCAGAAACAAAATTGAAAGGCGTTGATATAGAAAAATGTGTAGTCTCGGGTTTTATGCGATTTCGGAACATTAGATTTTCATTATTTATTGAATGTAGAAAGTAAACAAGTTCTTATGTCACTGGAAAATACTGCCCCAGAATTTTAGTGCAAAGATTGAAGAAAAGCGATAACCGTCCGGGCGAAAAAATCCTTTGCTTTGAAATCACTTTAACGAGGCGCCTTAAAAACTTTTACAACCCGGCAACCCTCAAAAAAGGCCCGACAACAAACATTAATGAAACTTTCCCAGAAAAACTGAAGACCGCCTCTAAGCCAACACTATAAAACCCTCGAAATTCGGCGCGCAAGTTCGAAACAGGTTTACGATCCCCTGCACCTTCCAAAGCAAACAGTCTCCGTTTTCGGAGCAGAACTATCAGCGCAGATAAAAGGCTCCTAAGTAAATCGAGGCTCGCTTTGCGATCGATCCTCGAGGCGCTGCTGCGAAGGCGTGTTAAACGCCACGCGCCTCATTCGTCATACGATAGGCGGAAGAGACGCCGCTCTGCTCTCAAAGGAATCAAGACGTCGCGGCCGCCTAGATTTCAAAGCCAGATTGCGAGCGCCGAGGCTTTATTATCGTCCGCGCGATACATCTTTGCGCCGCTGTAGATCCGCGAGCGGAGAAGTGCGCCCAGGAAATTTGCTTCTCCGAAGACTTTGCTTAGAAGGAAGGCTGCGTGTGTTTGCTTTTTCGAATTGATTCTGTCATGTGGATTATTCATCAAAGAAATTAAATATTCGATCGATTGATTTAATGACGTGGGTGTCTCGAGTCTTAGAGCTCGAAATACTTTAAAAGGGAGAACTGATTTTAATCGTATATTTATTTTCTTATTAAGGTTTTTTTCTTATTTAATAAGACACTTTTGTTATGTTATTAAAAGGTATAAATTTAAATGTTAAATTTTTTTAAGAATATTTAAGAGCTCGGTTTTACTTTTAAAACTAACAGCTTTTCAAATAATTAAAATGCTCGGCGTCGCGGGCCATCGAATTAACATAAACAGCCATATCCGTTAAAAAGTCAGCGCCCAAACGCTTTCACGTCAAAGAAAACGCCTGCAGTATTCACTAATTAACGATGCGTCGCGCTGCAGTATTCGGTAGAAATACCGAATGTCGTACAGCTGGACAATCAATTAACGCAGTGGGCGAATCTCCAAGGCGGCGAAAACAACTTTCTTGCGGCAGACGCGTGGACACTGCTAATCGCCCGGCTGAAAATCTAGATAAAGAGAACCTGTTTTTTCTCGCCGCTGAACTCGAGTGAACTCGATCTTGCTTTTATTTGGGTTCTGCAGTTGGTACATTAGTGTTACAATGTTGCTTTAGAAAGGGTTCTGCTTTCGATTTCAAAAAAATCAACTCATTATTTTGAATATTAAAGAAATTATTTGAAAAATAAGGTTTTATTTTAATGGTTCGATCACTAAGCAATGTGTTATTAATAATAGAAAAATAAAAGAAACATATATTAGCAAAATAATACTTGAAAATAATTTAGAAAATAACAGGCAAACCTAATTTTAAATAAAAAAAAAACATTTTTTCTTACGAAATAGTAAGGAAGGAGAAAGGAATAACAGAAATCGAAAGCCATTTTTGATGCCGAGTAAAAATAGGCTTTGTCGCATGTAGCAGGACATATCTTCTCTTGAATCTTGACAGCTGTTAGCCAAACAAGCCGAGAAATTAAACACGTAACGCGATCAATTAGAGAAAAAAAAGTTGTTTTTATCTTTCATGAATTCTAGCGCTCGCAAGACGAGGCGTAAGCCGTTTCTGTATGCGCCGAACGTACCGACGCTTTCGTGCCAATTAAAGTAATTAATATGGCCGTAGTTTTCTACAAGTGGGCATATTAATTGTAAGTAATCGCGAACTATGATTGCAGCCTTAAATTACTCCTATTAACAATATGATTAAAGTTGCGTCAGCGCAGGCCTGACCTACATATTTTCGATACGTATTGAATTTTATCGTGAGAAACTAAATTAGATTTCGAAGCGTAAAGCTAGGAATTTCTCCCGGAGAAATGCGTAATAGCATGCGGTTTTCGCGCTTTTCACAATAGACTGATAAAGCATGAGAAGATCTTCAAAACTTGAAGAATAACCTTTAACTGATGAAACAATGCTCAATTTTAGTTTAGTGCTGCCATGTGCGTTTCTACTTAAACTCTTCCCGCGTGACTTCTTAAGCATTTTTAGCCTTTCTAATGGCGCTTTCCTTGGTATTTGGGCATCAAAAATAAATAAGTAAGGCATTAGTTTTAAGAATCCTACTAAAATAAAACTGTAGATGTAATAATTTTGCAATTAAATCTTTTCTAATTAATTATATGTAAAAACGGAATCTTAATGAATTACGCAATAAATTACAGTATTTAACGAATGTCCTTTTTAATCTTTAATTACTTAAGCTATAAATTATCAGTCTTTCACTAACGAGAAAATGTCCGTTTCCTAAAAAGAGTATTAATTAACAAGTTCGCCATTCGTTACGCGACATTGGCAAAAGATGACGGCAGCACTGAAACTGAAACTCGTCTTTGTTTGCACTTCACCGATCAGTTCTTTTTTCGCTCGTCTTTTACGCTTGAAAAGCGACTATGGACTAACAATCTAAAGATAGATGATGTAGATGTAAAAAAATATATAACTAAATCTTAATAGTTTTTACAATGCTGCATAATGAAAAATATTCGAATAAATTTTGAATTCATAACCTCAAAATTGAAAATTGAATTTTCTACATGACAGTAATGAATTATAGATAAATGAAATTTCAAAAAATATGCTTGAAATTCACATAAGGAATAAATTTCTAATATTTGTAATAAAATTAGAGCGCGCGGAGCGCGCCTGAATGTCGCTTGTTATTTTAAATTTTTAAAGTCCTTTATATTCTTAAATAATATTTCCAAGGATTATGAAAATTATTTAACTTACCAAATTACACTCTTATTCACAACAACTCCTTGTGATTACATTATCGGGCATCCATGTTTGGCATTAATTGCGAAAGGAGCGCAGAGCGCAAAAAGGCACAAGTTTCGCTTTCTAGACAACTTTCTACCGCGCGGCAGATGCGGCAGCGCCCTCGAACAGATGCTTGCGCCCTCGCAGAGCATCTTCCATACACCTTAGCAGACTGCAATAATAAGGAGCTCGAACGTAAATGAATCGCCGGCTAAAGTTACGCAAGACAGGAAGTTCAGGCTGGGAAGTTATTTTGGTTCGAGGGAAATTGCGGTTTGAGGGATGAATTGTTATTTTTTCATCTTTTTATTATTTCCTTTCATTATTTATGTATTATTTTTAACAGATGTAAATAATTTGATTTAACAATGACGTTTTATTTCACTTCAATAATCGTATAATGGAAAACGAAACTTTCATTTAGTTGTTTCTGTGAAATAAATATCAAATTTACTTAAAAATTGAGATTAAATAAAAATAAATTATATCTATACTTACTTTCACAATTGTTGCATGTGCATTTTTCAGAATTAGTGCTGAGGCGAATATTATCAAAATAACAAAAAGTAACATAGGTAGAAGCTTCATTTTGAAGAAAGTTGTGTTCTAACTTCTAGGTTAACTTTTAACAAAATATCAGTTTTTTAGTTTTATTAAAATGCACAAAACTGTTTGGAAGAACAGAATGAAATATTGGTTGAAGAAACCACGAACAATACAAAATAATTTATCGTGACATAATAATTTTGCGGGAGATAACGTTATCTTAAAAAGTTAAAATACGCTTTAGATATGTGCACACAAAATTTTGTTAAGCAAAATGTATTAAAGAAAAAATGAAATATTACGTTTGCAGGGAAGAAAGAAATGCTTTATTTAGTTCATTTTAATTGTAACAGTAACATTTTTTTATTAAAAGTCAGTCAATGGGATTCCCAAAGCAGCTCTTGCTTGTTCTGAAAAAATATATATAAATAAAAAATATGTAAAAAAAAGCTGCTAGAAAGGTTTATGTGTAATCTTTACCATCGCATTGAATAACGCAGTCAAACCCTTCTTTTTCTATGAAATAAAAAAATAATTAATGTTAGTTTGGTTTAGTTAAGTTTTGCATCAATAGTTAATAAATCATTCATTTATATGTACTAACCAGAACATTTATTCTCTGCAATACAATCTGAATACAATTTTGTATACTTTAAACTTTTTCTTGCCGCGTCTTTATCAACTCCTTCTAAAATTAAATACAATTATAGAAAATTAAATTAATAATAAGTACACAGACAACTTACCAGTTTGTTCTGCTCCTAAGACTAAGGTAATTCCAAGGATTAGGAAAAACAATATTGTTAGAAACTTCATTTTAGCCAAGAAATTAATAAATATTCTTTGTACACTGAAAGAATACGTATCGAAATGGTTTCGAAAATTCAGTCTTATACTCAAAGCAGTGCTGCTAACGTCATTGCAAGATAAAAATTTTATGACCTATATTTTATTATGTAAAAATTAAAAAGTAACGATGATTCAAGGCGAGGATATTAAAGTTCTCTTTGCTCACGTGAATATTAAATAAACTAAACACTTATTATTTTTGAATGCTGCAATCGTGATTAATAAATAGTGAACAATTAAACTTCTTTCTTGTACAATAAGTAGAGCAAGATAAAAGATTTATGTAAGACAAGATTGATTAAATCTTAATATTGTACATTACATCTTCACTCGCTGTCCAAATAATTACATCCACCTGACTTTCTTCAGCAAACATCGAAATTAATCATCTCCAGTCTTCAAAAAAAGTCAATAATTCAGCGATTCTCAATTCTATAACACGCAATATCGTAATATCGGCTCGACTAGAAAAAAATCAGTCACGCAGCGTTCGAAAGTCGTCGTTGCGTAGGCCGACAAAACGTTATTAGCCGCTGGCCGGCTTTGATATTCCGAGAGAGATTGTGTGCTCGACATAATTGAATAAATAAAGCACCGAGATCGAATCGAAATTCGATACTTCGCGCAGATCTCGCTTAGGTATCTTTTAATTTCCGGTCGGATCTGCGTGAGAATCCCGCAGTGTCTATTGATAATGATTAATGGCGATGGGATGATGTTTCAATTAATTAAAAGACTTTTTTTTTTTAATTTTGGTTCGTCTTTGGTCGTGACAAGAAATGAATCTGGATTCTGGATTGAACGATTTGTTGAGTTTGTACAGTTGTTAATTACTAGCTTGATATTCTTATCTCCTGTCTAAGTTCTTTAGTCGTTAATGTCTGTCAATGCAACATAAAAGTTTAATAATGAATAAGAGATAGTTTTGATTAGTGTTTATGTATTGTAGCATAATATCAAACATGACTATTAAGTACGATTAGATTAGTTTTTTAAATTACAATATACAAAAAGTTTTACTATGATTAATAGAACTCTGTTGAAAACTTAACAATTATAAAGTCATATTTTTATGCAAATAAGTTTTCTTTAGTTACAAAATTTATGCACCTTTATAAACTGATGATTCACAAAACTTTCTTTAAGGTAATATTTATCGATCAAAAAAAAGAAAAAAAAAATATAGCCTCAGCTAGTTTTGTGCATTCAAAAAATCCATAAAACAATCTCATTATCTTGCAGCTCGAAGAAAGGTATCAGACTCTTGTTACGTTACGCCTCATTATTCTTTTTACACTGTTTAAGCCACGCGATCTCCCACCTCCCAGTTATGCGAGCAACCTCGGCATTATTCAACAACATTGTAAACCTCGGCGCTCATTACGCATTCCTTGATTATTAGGCCGGAATTATTAAGATACAGTTGCGACACTGAACTCTCAAAGGGCGCGTAAATAAACCGAGTAACGAGCGGTAAAGAGATGCGCTTTATAGCCTGCCAGAAAATGAAAAGAGTCTTCCTTTCTTTTCGCTGGTTTTTGTAAACCCGAGTCCCTTGTTATTTTAACGAGACGCTGCGATTCCGGTCCGGCTCGAATGACTCAATTGGAAGGTCAGGAAATTTGGGTGATGCTCAACTTTTGTGGATTGCATCCGGTTTCTTCAGTAAAAAAAAAAATAGTGACGCGCTAATCAGTTGTTTTTACACTGTTAAAAATGATAAAATATTAAATTGTCATTTCTAATGAAATAATCGTTGAATTTCAAAGCTTATTTGAAATTGCCTAAAAAAATCGTCCTCTTGCGTGTTGTCAACTTGCGTGTTGTATAAGACTTGGAAAAAATTTGAATATAATATTGAGGAAACAGTAAAGTTACTCGCTTTAGTTTAGCTGTACTAAAACCCAGTTTTAGCTGAGTTTCTAAAACAGTGATTTATTACTTGAGCACGGAGCATTTTTTAAGGTCCATTTGAATATCTCATTAATTTAATTAACGCAGGTTGATTTTGACACTTTCACTTCAGTTCCTCAAAGACTCGGCGCTTTACAGTCTTTTTTACGTCCCTAAAAAGAAATACGCTCTGCGTTAGAAAGTCAATTTGATTTACGCCGCCATTAAAGCGAACTCCGGCGTAAATGCCTTCTTAAAAATCAGCTTAATTTAAAATTGCTCGAAAGGGAAGTATTAATCGAAACGGCAAAGAGCGAGCGGGGAAAAAAAGAGGAAAAAAACGGCAGGGACGAGTGATCCTATCGGAAGTGAAGGATGATCCGAGCTCGCGATCGTGTATCACAATGATCTTACGCCCACGCAGGATTCGTTCGCCTTCTCTCCCTCTCTTTATCTCTTTTAACGTCATTTTCTCTCTCTCTCCCTCTGACAAACTCCGCTTTATCTGCAGGCGAGATTTAAGACGCGAGCTTGTATTTAATCAACTCCTTCAAATTAAATCGATTAAAACGTAATTGCTAATTTATTATCTTTTGATTATCGCTAAATTTCGCGTCGTTATTTTTCTTTATTGCCTTCACTTTGAGCCTCTGATTTTTAATTTTAGATTCCTTAGATTCTTTCACAATACGAATAAAAATTAAATTATTCGCCGTTTTCGACCAAGTCCAAAATTGAATAAACAAATTCGTCCGTAAACCGAGCAGTTAAAAAAATGTCGCTCGTCGCCTCTCGCAGCCAGCTCGCATTAAGGAGCTCTCACGCCGAATCTCCCTCCCCCCGCTCATTAGCTCTGAATGTCTCTCTTAGCGGCTCTCCTCTCTCTCTCTCGGCCGTAACGCCGCGGCGAATTTAATCCGCGGCGGATCGTTGCACTCGCTCGGTACAATGACCGCCGATGAAAACCTGCTCGCGGCCGAGCGGAACTGGAGCTGCTGCCCCGGCGACGTCCCATCGCACACCCCGCGAAGATTGAAATGTACGCCGGGGGAGTGTCCGGAGCGATCCTCCTTTTGCGCAGGCGCGAGAGCGCTGTTTGTTTAATTGCGTTATTTAGATAGCCAGCCGAGGAGTTGTTGCGCGCTTTTTTATCAACGGGGAATGGATGACGCTGTGTTGTTGCACCAGAGGGACTATCGAAGCGGCGAGATTTGACGGATTGCCATTCAGCCTTTCAAATCGACTTTTCATTTACAGGATCACCGTTTCAATGAATGCTTTTAGAAACTACTTCTAATGCGAAATGCAAGGAAAAACTTTGTAAATATGGATTTTATAATAACTTATTGTTTTTTTTTCGTATCATGAACGCTTGCATTTAAAAATAACGTATATAGACATTTTTTCACACTAAATCGTACAATTTTATAATAACAGGAAATGTGCGGTTTGATTCAACCGCCGACGAGTTTAAATTGGTTGAGGAAACGGTGGTATCGTCTAACTCAAAGTGTAATGACTTTGTTATGGAAAAGTATATTTTTACTGGAAACTCCCTGAATCAAAAATAAAATTTCAAACAATAGTGTATATTTCATGTCGCAAACACAAACATTAAGTACTTACAGATAATGAATCGAATAGTAACTTTTATTGCAAATTGAATTAGAAATAATAGCTAATCTATTACGAAAAAAGGTTTAGGGAACATTGACTTTCAAAGTGTTATGTAGGCTTGAGAAAAGTTTAGAACGAAAGTGTAAGCACGAAAACGTCGGAGCGTACAATAGAGTCGTATAATCGGAGACAAGAATCGGTTTATAATTATGGGAATGAGAAAAAGCGGAAGAAAGAGTTAGAAAACCGAAGACAATAGACAACATTGACATGCGTTTGTCTTGAGGGACGGATCGTCGGCCTCGCGTTTTGTCCTGCGCCAAACAGAACTTTTCGTGTTCAATTTCATTTCAAAGAGGCACAAAATCAATAAATCAATTTTGATCTATTCATTAAGGTTTAATTATTAAAATCTTTATTTATTAACAATAAGTAAGTTTACTTAGACCAATAATAAGTAAAAAAAATGGTATTATCAGTTTCCAGCGTATACATTCTTCAAGTCTTTAATAATTCAATTTTAACTACAGAAAATATTTTAATTTACATTCTTAAAACAAAAATTGCAGAAATTTAAGTGGAAACTATGTAAAGAAGATGCGAATCCGGTTATTCATTTATCGAACGAATATTTTCATTCGTAATTCCTCGGATTTCATTACCAGCGTCCTGATGTAAGCTACAAATAAGTCGGTCATTTAAACTTTCGATCAGGACGCAAGTAATCCCCGCAACTCTTTGCATTCCAAGGCGCGCTGCGAGCCGCCATTCAAAAATGTCCAAATCTACAAACCTCCAAAAGCATCAGCTGGCAATTTGGTTTTCCCGGTACGCCGAGCGCGTACTTGCGCACACTGCTCATTGTGCAAAATGCGCGTTTCTTTCTGGGAAAACGGTCGATTGCGCGATTTCGTGCGTGCGCCTGATTTACGGTTCGGATCCGCGCGCTTGAAAAAAAAAAAAAAAGGTTTGCCCACGCGCCGAGGCTATACTTTACGAGGCGTGCTTTTCTAATTTATCGCCACCTTAAAGCTGGAGAGCGGCAGGATAATGGACGCCTGAGGATTGTGCGGTGACACGAGTATGCTGTTCGTTTTTTCCTCGCCGCGGCGTGTCACTCGACTGATTACGGCTAATTTTAGGCGTTTAATCGCAACTTGCGCCCTTAGGCTGGGACTTTTTTTCGATTATTTTTAGTCCGCCAAGCATTTTTTCCACCAACTTGAAGTAGCGAATTCCTCTTTGAAATTTCTCATGGCAGAGCATCGTCTCTAATTTTTCACACTTCTTAAATTCTAACGGTTAATTACCGCCTGAGCGCGGTGACAAGAGCGTTCAGCTTCCGTCAAATTAGCGTCCAAGACTCGAAATTTGCGGCGAGTCTAAGCCTCTTCCAGCGCTGCGGGCGACTTGCGCAAACGCCTCCCGAGTGACGGGAGGGCTCGCCTTTCGCCTCGCCGCTGGGCGGGAGCGCGGGAAAAAACGTTCTCGCGGACGCGTTTTTGCGAGCCTCGAATTTGCTGATGGAACCAAAGCCGCATTGTTGCCGCCTTGTGAAGTCGTTCGTCATAGCGGCTCGCTGATGGTTATGAATGAAAATTTCTAATTGTTCTAGAGTGCGAAGAGTAAACGGAATCTCGCCTGTCCGGAGGCTTACGTAAAAGTTTGAGATGCGGAGATATGTCTCTTAAAAAAATGCTTCGTTTACTTCATTTATTGATTTTATTTTATAATACAAAAGAAGAAGGTAAAAATCACGAATAATCGCGCGTGTATACGTACGTGCATTAAAACACAAAGAAGTTGGGTGAAAGACCCGAAGAAAACAATGCAGGCTAAGGATAAAAGAGAGCCAGGAGCGCTCGACCAAAAAGTCCTCTCCTTCAGAAAATATGGCCGCGTCGTCGGAGGCCAGTGGCTCGATAATGACGCGGCCCGATAAAACCAATACGTCGCGCACGTTTTGAAACAATTTTACGGACACGTCGGATGGCGCAAAGAGGACAACAAAGTATGAGCCTACCTACACACGTTTATTATATGCGCCGCGTTTGCGACACGCCGTTCCTTTTTAACGATTTTCTTGAAAGTCCTGCGAAGGTTTTATACGCCCGACTAAGAGAGGGAGAGAGTGAGAGCGACGAGTGTAATTGGTTGCCCGGTTAAACGAGGGAGAAAATCCGGAGCGAGATGATAAAGAGTTTTTGCCGCGCGCGAATCGAAGCTGCGAGCTTTTTCATATTTTTGAAGTGAATTATTGGCCGGCGGCGATCAATTAAGTATTTTTTGCCGCTTTTTCGACGATTAACGCATGTTTTTGTAATTGTTGTTGCAGAACATACTTATTAACGAGTTGGGAATAAATTTGCTTAAGCAAATGAACGCTTATGAGAAAAAATAAAATCTACATACTGAATTTTTTTTATTTCGAAAGTCATGACGAAAAGATTGCCTGAACGATGAGAAAGAATGAAAATAATCCAGCTTAATTTAAGCTAAAAGAATTTTAAAGTAAGAAAATTTCTCGAAAGCTTTAAATTTTAAATAAGAAAAAGAGCAAATACGTTACAGTAGTAGTTTGATATCTGTTTGGCCGCTCTTCTCCAATATTCCATAAAATATAACGGAAACGATCCGACAAATTGCGCAATTTCAATGCAAAAACAAAACGAAAAGCTCGCGCTGTCGTCTCCCACCTACGCGCCCAGAACGAGTTTCCGGCTGCGCCGAGCGCAATAAAATTGCCGAGCGCATCGCTCGGTTGAAAATTTAAAAAAAAAAAAAAAAATCGAAAGACTGCCACGGCGACTCGAGGGTCGCCATTAAGCCGTGATCTCGTATTCATGAGTCTTATGGATTCCCGAGCTTGAATTTCAAGAATTTTCGTCTCGAGTGGAAAAGCGATTCCAACGGCGGTGTAGGGAAACTTCGGGATCCTTAATGAACTTTCCTCCTGCGATTGCAGTCGAGGTACTTAGCGTTCGTTAGCTACTATTTGGACAATGAGACGAGCTATTCGATCCCTTCCCTCGTTTTCATGATTTTGAATTAAGTAATTGCGTTTGAATTACGGACTGTCTGTCTGCAGTTTTTTACATTTTTCTTATCGCTTCTTATTTGAAAAGTTGCAAATTACGGAATAAAATTTATAGAAAATTTAAATATTATATATACTTTGGAATTTTTTACTTTGCAGCTTGTTTCTTTGAAACCTTTTTTTGCTAGAGGAAATATATTTTATTCCGCCGATAAAATAGTTTTTGTAGTAAAAACATGAAAAATGATCTTAGGCGTAATAACCCCCGTAAGAAATGTTTTTCAATCTGCGAATAAAAAAAATTTTTTTACTTTACGACACAATTTTGCCGGCAAGCAAAAAATACGATATCTACGACCTTAATAAATTCAGGGAAAACAAAAAGAGAGAAATTAGACTTCCAAATACGCCTCTCAGCGCAATAAACAAAGAGGCAGCTTCCCTGCATTTATTCAGACGTGGCCGGGCATCGATATTATTATAAAGTAATGCCCGTCAGCGAGTCGCTCGCGCATAAAACTTTACAGCGCCGGCACACTAAACTTCTCCCCTGCGCGAATGAAAATTTTGATTAAAGGCTCCGGCGGCAATGCGTGTTCTTCAATTGCGAAACACGGAGGCGAGCTTTCAAGACGGCGTTGTAAAATACGAAAATTCGCGCGCCGTACGAAATGATGATTACGAGCGCGCACTCACTGGTCTTACGCGTGCTGCCCCTCTCTCTCTCTCTCTCTCTTTCTCCCGTCCCACTTACGTCATGAGGCGGCGCGGGGGTAATTTCGCGGTATTAAATAGGTGAGATAACGTAATGCGTGAGTGCAACAAAGATACTTGAGTGGAACTTAAATCTGTCGGGACTTCTGAATTATCGTGAATGGGAGTTCCAATTTTTTCAAAATGTTACTCTTTAATCACTACTATCAGAGGGGTTTCGTTATATTTTTAAACGAAACTCATAAGAAAAGCTAGGAAGTCTAAACATTCAAACCTAAAACAAGCAACAGCAGCAGCTAAAACACAAGCCAGTCGTCTCGGTTTTTCTCCCCCGAGGAAGCCTTTCAGGCAGGCCGAGCCGTCGAAATACTCGCGAAACAGTCGCGCCATTCAGAGGGAACACGCTTGCCAACACAGCTCCTCCGCCGCTGCTGTGTGTTTCAGCTCTGACAGGGAGCGCGAAGGAGAGGAAAAAAGAAGGAAGGAACGACCACCGGCAGCAGCGGCGGCGGCGGCGGCGGCGGCGGCGGCCGTACAATGCGTAATTGCGCGTACGCGCAGGAGAGACAGTAAAAGACTTTGGCATTTGCATGAGACGCTGCGCGAGTTACGAGTTTTCTTTGCCGAGGCCGGTAAGGGGAGGAGAGCAGGGCCAGAGAGAAAGAGGATTTTTATAGGGCTGCCTGCCCCTGGCAAATGACGTCTACTTTGTTCTGTCCGAGGGCTTTTGTTTATATGAGAGAAACTTTCCCTGATTACTTCGTTGGACGGCAAGGAAGGCTTCTCTCGTTTATGCGCACAATTTTTAATAAGTTGCGT
The DNA here is from genome assembly GCA_900474385.1 of Ormyrus pomaceus. Lineage (NCBI taxonomy): Eukaryota > Metazoa > Arthropoda > Insecta > Hymenoptera > Ormyridae > Ormyrus > Ormyrus pomaceus. The sequence continues at coordinate 23,572 of UCOM01000364.1, forward strand.
GAACCTTCTGTCTAAAATCTTCGATAAATAGCTGTTACCTCATCGTATCCGAATTTACTTCACGTTCTGTTTATTTGTAATCAAAAGAGCAGCGCGCTAAACAGAGTAAATGTAACGTAAACTGGCAAAATTTAGATACTCGAGAAAATAATCTATTAGGCGAAATTAATTATGAAACAAGTAAACAATGCTCCTCTTGCAAGCCGCACATTTCCAAAGTCCCCTTTTATCTCCCGCGCGATCAGCGGCAATTGTTCGATATTACCAGGTTACATAAACCATTATTCTGTTTACCTTGAACGTAACCTCCAACCCGCGAATTCTCTCTCATTTCCATCCCGTCAGATAAAAAATGCGAAGAGCCCATTGTTTCAAGAAGGCATAATCGCAGCTACCGCGCGCGAGCCCAATTACCCCTAAGGATCTCCGAATCATAAAACTCGAATCATCATCGGCTCGCGTTTATCGTTTCGGCGAATTCGCTGACGCATAACGCGAAATCCCTCCGAGAGAGAGAGCGATTATTTCGCGCGCGGTAATACCTCTTCTTGTCGATCGCGCACGTTAAGCGGCTACTTGAAGCCGACCGTTAGGGCCAGCCCTAATAAGATAAGTGCTGCACTTAAGCCTCCTCGATGTACTGTTCTTGTGCTCGCGGCTGTTAGATTAGTATCTCCTTTCCCTTTTTTACCCCTTTTCTGCAGCTTCTTGGATTCGCTTTTGCAAAAAGTTTCGCGTTTTCACCGCTTTCCATCTGTTTATTCTTAGCTCCGGCAGTGCTTGATGTAATATTAAAAGAATTTTTAAACCGACGGATTGAATTCATAAACGAAGACTTAACCCTAAAATTAGCACCCGGTTCCATTAAAATTTTCAATGATTCGCTAATATCTTCCTTTTCATGCATCAACAAGTTTCCAAGCAGCTCATCTCCATTTATTTTTCTTCCTTCCAGCCGAGCAGCTCGCCAACCGCAGAACTTGGCAATAACAAGTTGCCCAACTCGAATTCAATATTTCGCCTGAACTTGAGCCCGGCCTCCCCCCTTCATGACAGTTTGATAGTTCTCGGACCGAGTCTACGGTTCCCCGGCAGGGTTAGGTTCCTTCCCTCAAAAGTCACTCGAGCGGCTAAAGCCGCCGACGTAACACCGTAATAAAGAGCCGGGCTTCGTTCGCGCCTTGAATTTCATTGTCCTCGGAGGCGTCTTTCGTCCGCATACCGGATGAAGGGCCTTTAGATAAGTCGAAAGTGCCAACTATCCCCTTAAAATCGTATTTACGCTGATGGCTCTTAAGTAGGTTTCATGAAATAATGCGCTCTTAAGATAGCGCTGAGGCGTGCGCTGCAGTTGAGGAACGAGACGCAAGCTGCAAATATCTAGTTCCTGGAGGGAGTTATCTGGATAAGCAGTTTAATTGACTAAATCTCGGGAGCGTGCGCAAATAACGTGGAAAGTTTTTGCCGAATAATGCAGCGCGCATCACAAAAATTGGCAATAAACTGCGACTATAACTTGAATTTTGTTCGCGATTGAAATCACGTCGCTCGGCAATATTTCTAAACGAAGGATATTGTTGGGGGGGAGAAGCGATCGTTGACCTTGGCAGGTTTCCTCGGTCCGCGGAAAAGCCATATACCTAAAATCGTGCCTCAGAATCTCGCTTACAAACGCGGGGCACTTTTTCCAACTCACGCGAGACATGATCGGGCCATTGTTCTGGCGAGTCGTGCGCGGGCGAGGGGCGACATGAATGCAGCATTCGCGGAATCGAAGAATTGATTCGCGGACTCCGGATATAGAAGCGGCGGCAGCAGCAGCAGCCTTGAGAGGCGTCTCTTCCTCTACGCTGGACGCCGTAATTGGCTAAACTGCGGGTCCGGGGATTCACTTTTCTGCTAATCTCCCAAACGGATCTACACCCAGAAGGGGATTTTCCTCGCGTTGCGTCTAGGCTGTATCCCATTTCGCTGGGACGATTATCGGCCGATCGTCTCGGCCTCCTGCAATCGTCTCCCGATCTGTATTTATGGACATTTCCAAGTGCTTATGGAGTTTTCAAATTTTTATCACCCGCAGCTAACGGTTTATTTTCACTTTATATTTTTAATGTCTTTTTTTTTTAAGTGGACGAAATTCGTAAGTACACTGTCGACCAAAAAATTTGGACAATTTAATAAAATTGTAATTTGAGTAACCTTAAATTCAGTAATATTAAACAGTCAGCAACTGTCCTGGTCGATATATTGCCAATAAATTTCCGGCAGCTTTTCAATATGTCAGCAAGCTGGAACGAGGTCACCGCACTTTGCTGCAACATTGCCAAAAACAGTTTGGCGGTCAGATTACCAATATATTGCCTTCGATACACCAAACTACATAGTATCAGGAGCAGCATATCGTTCACCTTATTTGAATATATTTTTAATAAATATCAGCATTTTTGAAATGTTTCAATATCGCAGAAAATGCGTAAATATTGTTTTTACCAAAGGTGCTTTCTTAATACTCTTAATCAACACTCAAACCTTTTATAATAAAGTGTAATGATACGCACGCATCGCGTAAAGTCACTACAACCTTAAGAGCAGCTCTCACGATCCCAGAAAAAAAAAGCATCAGCATAAAGCAGCTGTTATTCCGCTGCGCTGATCGGTTCCGACATTTGCACTTGCTCATCTCGCCCGAATGAAATCCAGGCTGTCCGGTAATTATCAGTTTTTCGCGATCCACATAACAGCACCGATAATAAGGAAACGCAGCTCGGATAAATGGAGCGCGAAGGTAGCGAGCGAATGAGTCCCGAGCTTACTCGGAAGATATCGGCAAAGAAAATCGAGTTTCCTTATAAAACGCGAAACGACGGGGGGAAATTCCGGTCCGGGATCATTAACACGTCCGTCGCCTCGGCCTGCCTGGGAGACAGGCTTATAATGGCCGGCGACTCGTCCTAGACTCGCTTTTGCGTTATATAATTCTGTAATGGGCCTCGAAGCCCCGACGAGTGACGTTATGAATGGGAAACGGTTCTCTTTGCTTCTTGCGACCGAAGGCTTATCGGCTACGGGTTTCTTCCCCCGTCGGGATGCGCTCTTTATTCCTCCTGGCCTTTTTTTTGCGCTCCGGCCTTTTCAGCGAAGCTCTTTTGACGCCTGATTACTAATATGGTCTGCGGGAGCTCACCGTTAGACTAAGCAGCGCGGAGTTTTCTTCGCTGTGATAGAATTTTCTGGAAAGGCATTGGGCAGAGTATTTTAGAATGGTGGCTTTAGTCGGAAGAGAATTAAATTAAGAGTGAAGTATGTACGTGAGCATATACTTTAAAGCTTCCTGCGGGAAAATGAATGCGCAAACCGTCAAGGGAAAGTTTATTTAAGGTAGAGTACAATAACGGGTTCTAAAATGTAAATTTTATTGATTGTACGTGGCTACTTCTGCCTTTAATATCCTTGAACCCGCGCATCAACGATAGAAATGGCAGGTTTGAAGTCCCAATATTTACCTTCCCGATGACATTCCTTCAATCTCGCAAATTCGGCCGTAAAATTTTTACAACCTAACCCCAAAGATTACTCGGCGGGCCGTCTCCCAAAAAATCCTCGCAAACTCGAGCGAAACCGCAGCGTTTTCGCCTTCTCCGAACCGAGCGGGCAGAGAGAGTCGAAAATATCGATCGTAAAGCCTCGCTCGTCCGGCGCGCGAAAAACAATAAGTTCTCACGCGGCAAAAATGTCGGGGCTTCGGCGTGCTCGCGCGCGGGCGCGCGTGACCGCAGAAAGCAATTACGGCGTTTGACCGCGCGCGCTCTCGGGATAATCGCGGCCGCGTGCTGCTCTTTGTGATTTATTCCGCGCGCGCGGAGTCGATTTTTTTTTCCCATTCTCGAAAGTGACGTCGCGCGGGTCGGACGAGGCGCTCCGAAAACGAACGAAAGCGGCGGAGGAGACGGAGGAGAAAAAGCAGATGAAGGGACGAGACGCGACAGATGCATTGTGAGAGCGAACTTCCGTCCCCGCTTTGTTTCCTCGCGAGCTTTGTCTTATTTTGCTTTCGGGATTATGTTTAGATTGGATGGTACAATGCTCGCTCCTCATTTCAGTATTTGTTCGCGTATTTTTTTTATGAATTAAACATTTTTTTTTATACTCAAGAGATTGCAAAAGCACTGATATATTATTTATGTAGTACTGCTGCAGTATTCACTTCATAAAGTATAATAATGTAAAAAGTTATTATGCTGTTTCGGGTATTTTAAGGTAAATCGGAAATCAAAAATCTTTATCGTTGAAAATATTACGTGCTTGCTTTGTCCCCGTAAATTACGAGGCAGCTTCAATATGCACGGCGTAGCGTCGAACCCTTCCCATCAAGAGCCGAAAAAAAAGCAAAAGCCCGAACTTTCAATCAATCCCCAAAAGCCGATCGGGCAAAAGAGGAGCAAAAGCAGGCCTCCTCCCCCTTTGATTTCGTCCTCTCTCCGGGCCCGGCATTTCCATCCTCTCGTTTTCTCGATGCGCACAATATCCGACGCGATTTTCCTTGCTCGCTCTTCGTGATTGGAATTTCGGCGAGACGTCGCGATGGGCGGGTAGAGAGAGAGAGAGGCTGGTAATTTCCAGTTCGATTATCGCTCCGAAAACGACGGCGACGTTCGCCTCTTCGAGCAGATATACGCGCGCAGATATGTGTGCGGGAGATTCGCTAACGACGCAGTTAACGGCTGATTAAAGTCGACGAGCGCTTCTCCTTTCTCTCCCGTTCTCTGTCGCTTTCGTATCTGGGAAACATTAATGGAACTTGAAGTTTAGAGGAAAATTACTTTTTTCCAGAGGTCGCCAGCGTTATTTAAAGTAACGGCGAAAGTTTTAGAGCAAATTACTTGTAGTAAAGTATATTCCTATAGAGGATAAAAAACTAATATCTGTTTTTCATCTTATATTTACATGCTGAGATCAAATTACTTTGCCATTTCCTTCCCAATGCAAAAAAAAAAAAAATTATGAACTGTATTCTCTGACGTAAAGTGACAATAATCCTTTAAATTACCGAAAATTTGCATATTTTAATTTTCTGTATTGAAAAGGAACTATAATTTACACCATCACTTTACCCTTTCAACCTCAACTGCAACTTGTTCCAGACTTTATCAGCATTACTCAAGTAATCCAGCTTTCAGCTAGTTTTTCCCGAAAACCATCCGAAATCGGACGATCGCATGCGCGTCGATTTACGGCCGATAGGTTCGCGACGGAGCCTTTGACCGGCGGCACGAGGAGGGCGAGAGAAAGTGCCGGAGGGCAGAGTGGTAATTAGCGATGGCAGTAATTAAGGGCGTTCCGCTTCCACTCGCCATTGGTGCCTCGAAACTCGACGATGCTCCGCTTTTCTGAAATTTATTTGATCTTTCGGTAATTGTTTTCCCTTTTCTTGCTTTCCTTAATGCGCCGTTAATTGAAATTTTCGTGAATATTTTTTGGGTTTAGAAAAATTTAGAAAGTCAATAGAACATCTCTTGCCTTTTTAACTCTTCTGATGTTTATCGTGAATTGTAGTATGTTTTTAATCATTAATCGGAGAATGTAAAACTGATGATAGACAAATTGCTTCGACTGCACAAAAAGTATCGTAACTATCCCACAAAACTAATTATTTTCAATAATCAAAATAAGAAAGCGCGCATCTCTCGACAAGGAAGCACGAAAACAATGATAATCCCACGTCCATCAAGCCTCGAAGCTCTCTCCGGCTCGAAAAAGCCGGCCGTTTAACCAGCTGGCAAGTGCACCTCCAGCCAGACGCTGCAGCGCTCGCTCTCTTCCCGCGAAAAAAAGGCCACCATCCGCGAAAACTCCCTCGTACAACTTGATTAATTCTCGGCGGCGCGCAGCCGCCCTCGCAGAGCGGAGGCAACAAAGGCCCTTGAGCCTCCTCCGCAGCGAGCCGCGAGCGAACGCGCGGCAAATATCAACGTGTAATTTATTAGGGCCGCCGCCGCAGAGGAAGCGGCTAATAACGCCGCAGCCGAGCCGGACGAGCCCCCGAGCGCATGCGCGAAATTAATATCGCTTTCGATTAGGCGACGCTCTCGTGCAGGGAAGGAGGAGCGCGAGCGAGCCCGAGAGAGCTTCATGCTTGGCTTGCGTGCGGAAGCGAGACGTATTCAATTTTAACGTCCGGGTTGGAGGGAGAGAGCCCAGGGAAGCTTTGAGCTTGCGTTTTTTCGCTTTCGGGGTTGCGTGTCTTTTTTAGTTCGCTAATTTATTACTCATTAAATGCCTCGTGCACGGAGGCGGCTGTTAAATAAATAATGAATAATGTCGAATAGAAAGAAAAACGTACCGTGAATTACTTACACTTAAATTTCTACGACGTAAACAAACGACTAGAATTCTCCTCGCCAACTCACCCAATTTAAGCTCTACACCCGCCCATCAGAAAATACGGCAATAGAGAGCGGCTCCGTACCAAAATAGCCTTCCAGCAACACAGTAGGCTCATCAGTCGCTCCAGAAACAGCTCGATTGAACGGTTGAAACTGTTCGAAGTGGGACAGAGCTTGCGCGAAAAGAAAAAGCGAAAGAGCCTCGGCGTTATATTGGGCTCAATTAGCTAAGAGACACTCGGCGCCGCTCGTAAACCGGTCTTATTGCACATATAATTAACCTTGCGCGAAGATGCGAGGTGACGCTGGCGAAGCCGGCTCTGTGATTAGCTCTTTAACTAATTGCTTATTTATGGGAGGAGAGCTTGCGGCTCTCGGGCTTTGATTGTAGCTTTTGAGGCTCGCTAAGAGCCTCGGAATGAGGAAAAGAGATTGTAGGTGTGAACACGTGGGGATTATGTCAGTAGCGTACATTATGTAAAATTTTTTTTATAAGATATCTATTATTTCGTAATAGTAACAAATATTCTTATAGCTAAATTACAAAACAAAAATTGCAGCATTATTTTTGCATAATTCTAAATACAGTGTTTCAAACATAGTAAACGAAGGCTTTTTAAAAAAGAGTTTGAATTATTTTTCTCTAGTTATCCATCGGAGCATGAAAAATCCACCAGAGTTCCAGTAATTTAGTTTAACGATGATTCTTTAACTATCGTAAAAGCTTACATAATTTTGCAGTGATCATATTTAAAATGCAATAAAGATTAAATAACTGTTCGTGTGCAAGAATAGAAACTTTTGTCCAATTGGGTTTGCTGCACTTTAATACTGAGATCTCAGAAAGTATAAGTATAAATATTGTCATTTACATCAATTACAATCCTTGACCCACATTATATTTAAAATTTGTTCTAATTTTCCTAATCAAACAATGCTTGTTTCATAAATATTTGTACGAAACTTATTTATAAATGATTCCACCTTCTCAAAAGTAGTCTCACTGCAAATCTCTTATAATTAGACCCTCTTCCCCGTATAAAATTTCGGAAAAATATGAAACTCCCCGCCACGTGCAAGCGCGGGCATAGCTTTCCAGCACATCTCTTAGCAGGAGAAAAAGGTGAGCATTAGACCGTCTGGTCGTTAACGGGCGGCCGCCTTGCACTTGACACGTTCCCGACCCTACTCCGAAAGTCCGCCTCTGAAAATAAGCTTTCTCGCGGGGGCGAGGAAGACGCGCGCGACGACGAATGCGAGCTTTTCTGGCTATTTCCGGTGCAAGCTGAACCTTGAACTCTCTCAGAGTGCAACAGTCGGCGTTGTTTTGAACGGGGCTGCGCACGCGGTTTAGCTTCGGTTAATGGAGCTCGCGAAGATTCATTGCTAGGGGAGGTGGTATTTTTACCGCGAGAGAGGATATTTCAGATGCGAGTTTCGAGGAAAGCTCGAGTCTTTTGTAAAAGCGATATCTTCGAGGGAATTGGATTTAATAGGGAAGCAATCGATCTAAATCCCGCGTCTGGTCTCCGAAGTTTCGCACGCTCTTCCTCGAGCGAGGAGCGATCGCAAGGCAGAGAGAGGGAGAGAGAGCAGCTGCGCAGCATCTCGCGTTTATTGACACCGGCGGTCGCGCGTGGCTCGGCCGCATTAGCCATGCAAATCATACGGCGCGCAGAAACATACATAACGCCGCTCGCACGCGAGTCTTATCGTGCGGATGCATAAGGCCGAACTCAAAAATCCCGCTCGGGGGCTGCATGAGCAGGAAGGGAAAAATCACGAGCGCCGACGTCTACATTACCCGGCAAAAGTTTCGCTGCTCCTCTTCTCTCCTTCCCTCCTCTCTCTCTCTCTCTCTCTGATGCGCCTGCTTTCTTTTTACAAGAGCGAAGCTTGTTAATCAATCGATTGCACTTGCGAATTACAGCTGGGCTTTAAGGGCCCCGGGCTTTCATTGAAATCTGCATTGGGTGTCACTAGCTTTGGCATCGTAGATCCATCATTGGGTTAGTGAAAATTAAGTAAATAAAAAGTTGATTTATCTTCCTCTTCTTGTTAAAAAAGAGGTGAAAAAGCTAATTGTACTCAGAGCCCAGCCGTTCGCTGGATCGTCGGCGCAGCGGCTGAAACTTTTGACCGGCAGTGTATGAGCCTAAGGTGTCCGGCCTTTCCAGCTTCTCGGTAGTCCACGCCCGCTGGCCCGGGGGCTGCGATATTTCCGCTTTTCTCGAAGCCGCGCTCTCGCTAAGTATACGTGTGTCGAAGAGCGTGAAATACGCGGGATTCCGCGCCGAGCGCCGCCAGCGATCCGACCGCGCATACGAGAATATGATGTTTCGCCGAGCGTTGCCTGTTATAGATAAATAAACTCGCCGGCCCGTAATGCCGATATAATGACGCTGGAATGCGTAGGAAGGAAATTTCTGGGTACAACGACTCCGCCGTCGTTCGTATGCGGAAAACGACGCTGCTGATTAATAGGGATTTTCGACGTTAAGCGTAAGGGATGATTAATCGGAAAGTAATTCACTGCGGGATTTTGATTGTTTCGAGCGCGACGCTGAATGCAGAAGAATCGTTTATTGGCAAGAGTTTTAATGTATTTATATTGACGAGATAAATTGCTAGGAAGGGATTAGAGGCTGTGTATGGTTTCGCGCCTGATATAATCTTATTTATAATGGCTGTTAACAATATAGAAAAAGCTTTAAGCTGCAAAAAGAGCATACTTGTTAAGTAATCCTATTATTAATAGCTTGTATTTAACATTCATTTTTCAAGATTAGCGAGTAACGACACTATCAATTCTAATCTAGATAATACGCAGGCTTAAGTAGTAATAATATGCACCATAACCAAATAATCCTTAATAAATTAAAATGCAAAATTACAACTTATAGCGAAATTTACTACATCTACCGAATTACAAAATTTTATGACTCGAAATAAAGCGAACGGAAGCCAGTCTAGTTAGTAGCAGGACTAATCAGTAGAGAATCACTCCAGAAAAGCCGCATCTGATTACCACCCACTTACCCGTGGCGACCACACCGAAGTGTCAAAGACCCCGAGCGATTACCGCATACCGAGAGACGAGCAGGCTTATCGCAAATAACAGCCGACAGAAAACACAGGCCCGAAGGTGGCAGTAGCAGCAGGCTCCCTCTCACCCTCCTGCGTGCGGAAACGCGGAATGGCATTATGCGCCGCGCTGACATTACGACGGAGCTGCCGGCGGTTCCGGCATCGGTCCGCGGAATTCGCCGCCCCCCGGGCAAAGACGATGCGATCGCCGGGGCCCGGTACCGTTTCCCTCTCGAGCCCCAAGTGCCAAGTGTTTTCGCAGACGGATAAGGCTGCGAGATGCGGATAGCCGACGGATTTTTCGGAAAGATTTTCAGGGCCGATACGGCCGTTTGATTTTCAGAGGAGATTGATGCAGGCTTGGCGATTTTTCTCGCGGGGATCTTCCGAGAGATTCTTAACATTATTGCAGATTTTATGTTGCGTGTAATATGCTTTAAATTCACGAATACCAGTAAAGGCTAGCTTTTTATAATATAAACAGCTTCTTCTGAATGTAAAAAAAACAGATTTGAAATTTAAAACTCGTCAGTTTCGTTATAGACTCTCCGCTTATTACCTTTTGAATGTCTGAATGAGTCCTTATTCAAATGAGGTTGTGAATTCAGTGCATTTCGTATTCAGAGTGGAAAACTTTTTCTCTTTTATTTTTACAGAATTTCGTATATAAATTCTTTAGATCTTGGATAGTATCGTATATAAGCTTTGGGGATTCTAGACCGCTTCGATTTTTTACACAACGGTGTATACCAAAAATGCAAGATCCCGCGTCAATATTTAGCCAAGAACCGCTGAATATCCAAACAGAATTTAACTGCAGCCAAGCTCGAATTAAGAATAAATGACGATTTGTTTGCGCTTGGCGGGGAATTTCGCGTTTCGCGAATTCGAAGCCGCAGCCCCGAGAGGTACTCCGCCGCCGCGCGTCGTGCTTAGCTTTTCCACAAACGCCCGGATAGCGAAATGCAAATCGGCGCGGCGCGCGAATTTGCCTAACGTATGCGCGCGTGCGCGCGATGCACGACCGCACGAGAATCTGCTTAGGCCAGCCGGCCTCGAAATTGCTGGATACAAGCAAAAGATGTGTGTGGTTATCGCGCGCTGCGGGGAAGCTTCTTTCCTCCTTTAGTGCGGCCGCTTCTTTTATTGCGTCCCCGCATTGCAGATTCAGGATACGGAGCTTCAATTGAAAAATTTCCCTTTTTTTATTGCTGGATCGTACTTTAAATCATTTTATTATTTCTGCAATTTGTTCGTTAATTAAAAACAAACCTATTTTCTAGAATGAGTTTTGCGAACACAGTGCTTTTAAGAGAAAGGCTCGCGCAGTAAGTTTGCAATATATTTCTTAACCAAATGAGATATTTGATTGGCAAAGTAAATGTTCATTGAGATTCAAATTTTTTACTTGCAAGAAATAAGTGCGGCTTTACCTTTTGATTAAATGATATAAAAATAAACGCTACTGTACGTAAACAGTTGTACCATTATCACCGTAATAAATATTGATCTTGAGCAACTTTATTTCTATTAAATCTGCGCTGTTTAACGGAATTATGAAATTGCTTAACGGGTGCTTGAAGCAATGAGTGTTCCTTCAGGCTAAAACAGTTTTTGTAGTTACAAACTGCACTTCACCTTCAAACAAAGGAATTATTATTTTTCTAACGCAGCCATCAAGCCTTCTACTCCAATTAAAACTGCGCCGTAAAAGTAATTTAGCAATTTGACCAGTCCAAGCAACTGCTCGATCGCACGCAAAGCATATAATTCCATTACGATCCGCGCACCTGCGAACTTGGCGCGCAATTAGTTTGACGAGCTCTCGGCGATTATTAGGCAAACATTGATTTTTCGTGTCATTGTTCGGCGTTTCCTTGCAATTTCAATCAAGTTGCACAATCGCGGAGAAAAATTCGTGCGCGTGACTTACGCAGATTGGCTCTCGTTTCCCGTCCGCAATTTATGGCGTCTCTCGCTCTCTCTCTCTCTCTCTCTCCCAGCCTTCGCAAAAGTGTAAATCGTGATGAGCTGTCGAATGCTCTTTCATAACGGTGAAATTTATACCCACCCTTGTTGATTGTATACGCGAAATTTTTCCCAATGTCACCAAGCACTCGTTCAATTTCACCTACAGTTTAGAGAAAATTTCTAGATTTTAATATTAGAATAAGGCTGAAACTATACATTGAACCGTGATAACGTGAACTTTTATCGCATAGATTCGTAAAGAAACAAGTTAAAGCTTAATTGTTTAATTTTCGTTTCCCTCTAACGCAGTGCTCGCGAGGAGACAATTAAACTCAAGTGGATTGGGAAACGAATCCTGCTTAAGCACTGCAATTTTCTAGAGTAAAATCAAAGTTGTAAAGGCAAATTATTCTACAATTAGATTATCCAGCAATGTAATTTTATGACTTAATTTTTTCACCCTAAATACTCCTTATTTCAAAACTTTTCTAAATCCAATAAAGGTATTTTAATCTTTAAAAGCATCCAAATTATTCTATAAAAGAGGCTAATTCATTGCTCTAGAAAAGGAGCTAAAAATCTGCGACACGGAAACTCGTAGATCTTCCCCGAAGCTCGCTAATTCTCCCCTTTATTTCCAGACTTTTAATTAACGTCACCTCGCGAAGTGCACGCATCCGTGTCGTAAATCTCGTTCGAGATCATAAACTCGGTCTTCCTTGGATTCCGATCACAACAAAGGAACGTTGATTAGCCTGAATACCAACGAGGCTCGCAGTGCAGCACCACTGCGAGTTATCGAATCAGGCGATCATATCGAGGCATCCTTCTCGCTTTTCTTCTAGATGTCAACGATGATCTGCTCTGATGGATCCTTGTCTTATCTTTTGCATTCCTTTGAATTTCACCTGTTATCTCGCTGAGCACAATGCAGGTGTACATTGTTCACTTCGAGATTCAATGCCTGCATCTTACAATAAAGTTCTAGGACGGAAAAATAAATTCAATGCTTAGGAAATGATTTGCAAAATTACGCTCGCACAATATTACCAAAGAAACTTACAACGTTTTTTACTATGAAATTGTGAAAGATATTTTTAATTTCTGAAGCTAAATCGTTAATGTATAATGTGATTGATATAAAATATTACAAAACTTTGCAATTTCACACTTTCTAGAAATCGTAAAATTCAAAAATAAAAATATATAAACGTGATGGATGATATCATCGATCATTAAATTGAGTAACAGATCATTAGGCTCCAAATAAGGCGATATTAAAAGTGATCTATTCAAGAGTGAGTACGTACTTCTGCAATCACATTGCGCACACGCAAAAAAGTCTAAAATATTCCTTGCAACGAAACGGCAGCGGCGTATAAATAAATAGCACCAGAATAAAATTGAGCCTTTCATAATTGATCGGCTTAATGCAACTCCTGCGCTCGTTTTTGTTTACTACCAGACAAAGGGTGGAAAGCGGGATAAAAAAAACAGAATGAGATGGAGATTCAGCATGCAGGGAAAATGAGCGCTCTCGTCCGTTTTTCATTTCGCGTGCTAGGAGTTTTTTAATCCGCTTACTTGCTCGCTTTAGGAACTGCGCACAAAGGATCGTGTAAAAAAAACTGTAAATTTAACGCTGAGTTTTCAACGAATCGTTGACTTTGCAGTGGCGTTACTTTTAAACCAGTGTAGTCTTTCGTGAAATTAGATTGTTCCACCGGCCTGGAAAAATGTGACTGTCAAAGTGCTTTTCAGCAGGCAGCTCTTATTTCGAAAGCTGCCTCGAATATCTGATTCTTGATTTAATTACGTTATTTAAAATAAAGAGCCAAATACAATTTTACGATTTAGTCTTTATTTAAAAATCTAATTATCCTTTAATCTTATAACTATTAATAAACCAACGTAAAAGAAAGCTATAAATTCTCAAGCCAGGCGTTCTATGTAAACTATAAAAAAGCTTTTCTAGCCGAGACGATCAGGTCAAACTCTTTGAACCCTACTTTATTCCCAAGTAAGCAAATACAGGGCAAATGCAGGGTAACAGCGATACGGTGGCGCATGCTTGCAAACGTTTAATGAAGCTCGTAATGCGGTGTACTGTGTCGCGATCTATTATGTCGTGCAAATTATCGAGCGATTATGAGCGGCCGCTCGCCGACCGACTGCTGCTGCTGCTGCAATGTTCCTGCTGCTCCCCGGGTATTGTCTTACTCTGCGTCTCGACTTTCCTGCTGGGACTCTTTTTAGACTTCCTTTGATCCCGGACTCTTCCTCTTTACCATTCTTACGGTCATTGAGCACAAATTCTGTAGACTCCTCTTTTGAACATATTTAATAATATACTTAATTTAGTCATATTATTGATGTAATATATTTTATAATATGATAATTTATGGATAGATGAATTTTATTAAACAGTTCTTGTAGGTTATTACCAAAATATGTCACTTTTCTAAATCGTAAATAGAATATTCATGTACTCCTTTAAGTTGATATTGATAATTATTGATGTCTTCTTTCCTATACAGCGTCCAAACTTGACGTTGTAAATCCTATTGTTCTAAAAATAAATCTAAAAGAACATACCGCGGCCTTCTATGACCACCATAAAGAAGTTAATTCAATGTTATTGGTACCTAGCATTGCTTTACGATTCAGTTTTAAACTTCATGTCTGGAAAACGATCTTCATCTTTTATCGACTTCATTTATGTTCATGAATAAGCACATTTTCTTACGTTTTACTGCCTATGTACAATGAAGTCACATTCCCAGCATAATCCCCAACATGGCGGCATGTTGTGTCTTAAGTCCTTTACTACCTTATCATCAAGTCAAATTGAACTTTTTAAAGAATTTTAATAGTTCTCTACCATTTAAGGTTATACTCATTAAATTTAACTATTTATACTATTAAAGTTAATAACAAGATTTATTTATCTAAACTTGAGTTCAATTGAAATTAATATTTATATTTAGCCATTAAAAGCTTCTCAGATCTGCATTGTAAACAATTAATTACATTATTTTCTCTTACACACAACGATCGCACGTCATCAACTAAATCTCACCTTCTTTCGTTACCTGACCTTGTTCCCCGGCCGGAATACCCACAACACGACAGGCATAAACACCCTCATAAACTGCAATTACGGATACTTCGTCGACTTCGCCGATCCTCACGGCGCTCTTCATTTAGCCGCTTCGTGGGCGTGAATCGAAAAAAAGAACGATCGAAAATCACATTAGTACTTTGGGCTCGTAATTCGCTCGCCACGCGCGCAACTTGAATTCGACAAACGATCCCCTGGGATGATACTGAAATTGTCGATCGTAAATCGCTTCTTTTGCGCCTCGTCTTCGGGATGCATTTTATTAGCGCTTAATGCACCGGCGCGTATGCGGTTTCCTCGCTGCCGGGGATCTGTGGATATTCGAGAACAAGGGGTGGGATGTTTTACGAGGTTAGGCTCGGCTGCGGTTTAGAGTTATGAAAAGGTTGGTAATTGAAATTTTGACTCTGGAAAGTATAAAGGAATCAAAAAGTTTTCAAAATAATTATTTTCTTGGTTTGAAGATTTAATGTTTATCCATTTATTTGTTGTAATAAAAACAACAGCTTAGGTTGTATAGATTACGTTTGCTGATTATCGTTTGGGCCTACTGTTTCCACAATTGTTTCAGTATTTTGTTCTTGATTAATGTTTGGATCAGTTATTGTTTCAACAATCGTTTCAGTATATTGTTCTTGATTAATATTTGGATCAGTTACTGTTTCATCAATTGTTTCATAGTTTTGTTCTTGATTAATATTTGGATCAGTTACTGTTTCATCAATTGTTTCACCATTTTGTTCTTGATCAATATTTGGATCTGTTGTTGTGTCGTTACTTTCCTCAAATTCATTAAGTTCGTCTTCTTCACTAATATTGTTTGCGGGGTTGTTTTCGGGATCACTTGGAATTCCTAAATTATCTTTAGCTCGATCTGGGTGCAAAAATAAATACATTTAGTTACTGTTGATAGAGATTAAGGAACATTTAGTGATAATTGAAAGACAGCATTGGCCTTTGCATATTTATGGGCAATACATTGTTTTGTATTATAGCATAAATGTTAAAAGATTGAGTTATATTCTCTAATTTTGAGGATCAAAGCAAAATTAACTTATTAAAGTTTACTATCAAACAACTTACCATTACATTTTGCGAAACACAAAAGGCCTGGTTTATCTAAAAAGTAAGGTATAATCGTCATCTTTTAAAATGATTATATTTTTCAACCTTTGAAAAATTCTATGTAGATGGTTTTATTTTACTACATACCAAAACATTTACTCTCCGTGAGGCAATCTTCATACAGTTTAGTATATTGCTGAATTAATAATCTTTTACGTTCTAGTTCGTCAGCTAGAAAAATAATAATTAATTAATATTTCAAAAGATTATATTTTGCTACGTTTACTTACGAGTATCTCCCAGAATAAATGCAAATCCTGTAGTTATTAAAAACGCTGCAGCGAATAACTTCATGATCGACAAGAATTTGGATTTTCACTTTGAAGCAATAATTAATCCCAGAAAATTTTTTCTAATTAAATAAACGTAAATAATTTCAGGATATTCAATAATATATTTTTTTCTTGTGTCTACTTAAAACTTTAAAAGAAATAATAATTGTGAGTTAAGATTACTGTTTAAATAGAAATTTGAAACGTGATTTAAAAAATCGTAAAGCATTTCGTGACCAAATTTTATGAGCACATTACGCTTCAAAGAAAAATTCGTTTATATAAAACATATAACAATGATGTCACAGTATATTTTATTAATTTTACAAATAATAAATTTTATCATCCATTTATTAAAGTTTTTATTTCAGAAAAAGTTGACGTGAAGTTTTGTATTTTCACAAATTGTCCTGTAAAACTTGTTATACGCATTTCACTAGATAAGTTTTAAGATTTATTTTGTTTATTATTTCTCTAATTCGCATATTTTAATATGAAAAAGTGAATAAATTTTTCTTAGAAGCTAATTACGAACGAAATATTTAGTCTTTATAAAAAATTAATAATTTCTTGGTAAATAAACTAATAAAGCTATATAAGTAAATCAGTATATAAAATAATAATAATATGAATTATACTGAATTAAACAAAAAAACTTTGACAATTGCATACATGTAAAATTGTTTCAAGAATGTAAAGTTTATACGCATTAGACGGCAAAAAAAAATTCGTGTTTATTGAATGCTTCTTTATTTTCTTAGAACATAAATTAGAAATAAATTTTAATTCAAACAAGACTTATGACCCCGGAGAAGGAGCTGGCGTGGTTGGTACCTCTATGTGGGCTTCTTTTCTTGCTTTCTCTATAAAGAATAGTAGATTAGAATTAAGGACAATTTAACCGATATGTAATACCGTGAAATAAAAAAAAAATATTCACCAAAACAATTTGCGAAGCATTTTATTCCTTCCTCTTCTGGTTTTACTAAAATATAAAAGGGTCATTTTTATTGATCGCTATTAATACACTTACTAATTAAAATAATACTTACATATACATAAATTTTCAGTAAGGCATTCCTTATATCGATTCAGTAATTCTGTGTCAAATAGCAACAATATTAATAATTTTTATTCAAAAGTACAGGGTTTTATAGTAAGAATTTCTTACCAGGTTGATCGAGATTTGCAGCGCAATAAACGCAAAAACAAATCAGGAGGATTAAAACCAAGAATTTCATTGTTTTATCAATTTTTTGAGCGAATCGGTCGAAACACTTATATTTACACTGCTCAATCCGAATAAGTGCAATCGCAAATGTGACTTAACTCATAAAATCAAAATCGTTATCATACATACTTATGATTCTCACGATCTACGAAAAATTAATACTTACTGTCACGAAAAGGATTTAATCGTTTTCGACTTAGTAACACAAAAGCATATACATTTTTACACCGGACCATCCAAACAATAGCCTTTAATCCAGCTCGCAATTAATTACCCTTGTTTTTGTCAACATCCCCCCCCCCCTCCGTTCCTTTTTTCTCATCCTCCGTTGATTAGTTTTTTACATCAAACTCACTTTTACGCTCGGTCACTCGGGCGTTAATAACACCCTCTCGATTCCTGCGACGACACTTAATACCCTCGCGTAAATTAAGAGGCGAAGCCCAGCGGCTGCGCGATTAAATATGATAATTAAAGACGCGCATGCGCTCGTGCATGCGCCTCGTGCATGCGCCCTACCGATGCCGCGCGCTACTTTTTCCCCATTACGATACACAAAGTAACGTTGCTGTGCGAGCGCAATAAAGCCGAGTTATGGATCTATATACAAGTGGAATTAATTCGTGATTTCGTCTAATGACGCATAATAAACTTGTAGAATGTAGTTTTTCTTGTCGGGAGTTGATACTGAGAGAAGGATTTTTTTTTATGTGCTTTATGTTTTGGAAGAAATTTTTTGTCTGTTAGCTCTGCAACACAATTTTGTCGCTGGTAATATTATGAAATATGGGCACATAGTAAGTTTGCCTGACGTACTGCATATTTATTTATACTTTGTCGAAAATAATACGAAACTGCTTTTTTTCTTGCTACCTTTAATTATTCAATACATTTTTTCAAGACTTTTTTGTTTAAACTCATAAAAATCAATAGCACGTGCCATCGACTCATTGCATTACCATTTGCTTGCAATAAAAGTGAAACCGAAACTCTCCTTTTCCTCCCAAGCAATTCATCACTTACAAATTAAAGCGGCGCTCGATTCGCCAGATACAAATCGGCTCGCTATTTTCTCCACTGTCAGAAAAAGCGCTCCGCCGAAGGTGAACGCAGGCGGGCATAAAAATTCCAGCTCTCGCGCGCAGATCCTCGCGAAATTCGCGAAAACAAACCCGCGCTCGAGTTTTTTTGCTCATAAAACGTGAAATACGGGAGCCCTCCGTATGAATTTCGCCGAGGAGCTGCGCGGTTGCCGCGAGCGTTGCGAAAGGTGAGCGCGCCCAAAACTTTGCGTAAAGGCGGGACGCCGAGACAGTGAAAAACTTGCTTAAGGTTCGGTAAAGTGCATGCACTTTTAAGAGATCGCGGCTTTCGTCACCGGGGATTCTATGTTTGGCAATTTTGTTACCTTGAAGTTTTTGCGCCGAGCACTTTGTTGTGTATGAAAATACTGATGGCTTTAAAGTTTAAATGCAGTCGTTTATTTTCTTGCTCTTTTAAACTGAATCTTAGAGTAAGGTTTACAGGAAAGAGCTATAAAAATTAGTAATCAGATTCGATGTTGGTTCAGTCCTGATTGTCTGAGCCCTGCCTTCAGTTTCTACTTGGGAAAGAGAGACTTTTTTGTATTTTTATTTTAGAGTTTTTGTAGTTTTACTTGTATGCATTTGAAACGTTGACCTTAAAGCTGCAGAACCACCTCAAGGGCAATAAATTAGTTTGAAATGAAAGCACTTTTAAGATTCCTTTTCTGTGCAGCACATTTTACCACAAGTACTCGCTGAAATTCTTATTTACAAAAACTTGTTAAGCGCAAATAATTGCAGCCTCAATCTAATTAGAGCATATTTATAACCAAAAAAACGGAATATTTAAATTCTTCTCACGATTATTATCAATAGCGAAATCATATTTCACTAGATAACAATTGAAAAAATGGGCATCAGGCCAGCAGCTTACAACAGCATTCCAAAAACTCGTTTCCTATATAGCTCGAGCTCGAAAAATGGGAGCCGACCGGAAAAAGCAGAAAAATCGGCGACTTCAAATTAACTTATTATAACGCCGCGTTCTTGTCGGCGCTCACGCGTAAGAAAACCACGATATTAATCCCGCGTACACGACTTCATACGCTGGCGATCGGCCTGAAATAAAACGACAGCGCGGGCACAACGCTTCCGAGCAAACCCGCTTCGCGAGAGAGCGCGAGATGACTTCATTATGCAGGCGGCGAAGCGAAGAAACTTCGGAGACGCGCAAAAATCGCCAACGGTAACGCGAGCCGCCGATCCAAATAAAACCAGCGCGGCAACTCTGATAGCGTAAAAGTTCAAGCGCCGAGGGAGCATAGCGTAAAAGGGGCTTGGGACACGAAAAAACGCCATGATGACGTATAATGTTGATAGTGAGGCTTGTACATTTTTTTTCGAGCAACAAAATAAAAGCTACGCGCCGAGAGAGGATATCGTTTTTCTAGCGTAGAAGGGGTTAAAGTACATCAAAAAATTGCGGTCATGACGTATAATGTTTATCGTATGGCTTGTACGCCTTTTTCCAGCAGAATTTTTAGGCTGTATCAATATTTCAGAGTAGAAACAACAAAATGCGCAATCTCGTGCAATTTAAAATTAAGTTTCGAGCGGGGTTGCAGTGGGAAAAGCACTTCGATATAAAGGCCGGCGAGCGGAGTTTCGCTTTCGCTTGGCCTCTGGTCCACAATTACAACCCATAAAGCACGATTGAGACACGGTTCGCCCATTATTCTCGACTCGCTTCGGCTGATAAAGGAGCATCTTCGGAGGGACTCGACGAACCCTTTTTCGCTATACCCGGAATTAGTGGATGAATTCTGGCCTTTTTATTACGTGCTGATTTTTTCGAGCCGCAGAAAATTGCGTCGGCGCTTTCTAAAGCTTAGCATTGTTCGGCTGTTTCTCATAGATCGGTAGCGATTCCGGCATTTTATAATGATATTCAAGTGTATACAAGTTAAAAGCTTAATAGACCGATAAACTACTATCTAAATAGCTTTGCGTTCTTCGAACTTGATCTGCGCGCTGTAATAAATCGCTGGCAAGCATCATTTGATATCATTTATGCAGCGAATACTCAAGGTACACAATAATTAAATGCGGTTATGCTTGCGTTTAACTGGTCTGAGACTGGGCAAGTTTTCTTGTCTGTCCTAATATCTGCTCTAGGTACAACTGCAGGGTATTTCCACTAAAACCTATAATTGCGAAGCATTTGTTACTGACGCAATTTAGTTGAAGCGATAGTTAATAATCTGACTACTAAACAAGTTTTAATTTCCTCTAGCTATTTGTGTCATTTGGGTTTCACAACATTAATTTCTGCTAAATGACTCATAACTATATGAACGACTAAAAAAATGCATCGATATTAGTTTGCTCAAGAAATTAAAACCACATTATTCTTTACCAATTAAACCTAATTACTCAAATCGTCGAGGTTAATTTAATATTCATGCATGCTTACCTCGAAAATCCACAAATCACGATTACGGAACATCACTTGATAGACTTATTAAGTTAACAAAACAGTTTACATCTTATCACGTCTTGTTACAACGTTACTAGAATATTACAATAATATTATCCCAATATCCTTGCTAAGCAGCTTATCTAAGAGAACATTATCATCTTATGTAACTCAATGTTATAATCCAAACACAATTACAATTTCTAACTATTTTCGTAATCCTCAAGAGGCTTGTTAAGCGCCTACATCCGGATTACCCAAATTTTTCACAATGTGATTATCCCGCATAACTAAGCCACCGCAAACGTTGACCCTCCTCACCGGCAGACCACATCGATTGTCTCCTGTCATGTCCAGAAATCAATTCAATCCAGCAGCAAATCTCATCCCAAATCCGTACTAACTATCTCGTGGCGTCCCGCTCCCGTCCCATCTCATCCATATATAATAACTTGCAACTATCGCGACCTCAGCGCAACCTCAACTAACTAAATTCTCCTCTGGCGGACCCGCGGTAATCCCCGGCCCGCATTGTGCGGGGTAGGAAATGCCAAGGTCATCTCGGACCCCTCGTTCTGGCAACCCTTTTGTAATGCGATTACGTTGTTGTGCGCGAGCGTCCCTGCAAAAAGCTTAATTGCGCGCAGCGCTCTGTTTTCTATTAAGCGGATCGGCGTCGTTCCTTTTTCGCCGGAAGAGATTTCGCGGGAGGAGAGGTGCTTTACGACGGCTTAATTAAATTTTATAGGAAGTAATGGCCGCTACGTGAGGGCGAGCTATTTTGCAAGGGAAACATTCCGGCTGCTGTGTTATTGATCGAAGCTCGAGTGAGGTATGGCTCGAGAGCGCTGAAGAATGCCCTGTTTTGGAGATACAATGATGGTATTATGCGATTATAGGAGTTATCACGTAAAAACGTAGAAGAGCGAGGTATTTAAGATAAAAAACAACGATTTTAAAGATTTATGAGAATTTAAAACGAAATTGTGTAAGTTAAGACTACTTAAAAGCGCAGGAAAATGCAGTATTTCGTAAAATTATGTGAGTTAATGAAGCAAGCTTTACTGTTAAATATTTACTTTTTCATAAGAAACAAGATCCGAGAAACATTATATAAAGTTCTACGTTCTAATATTAATAATACACAGTAAAAAATAATTCAAGAAATCATCCAATTATTGAAAATACTGCTCTCATAAAAGGTACTTGAAATCGTTTAAGTACGACCACAAAGCCGATAAAATCTCGTCGATTCATAAAAGTAATAGCAAAAAGGCTGGGATATAGCATCGATCGCTTTAATTCCTCAAAGGCCATAACTAATCCGGCGACGACCACCTGGAAGAATACAAAGTCGCGCGCGTCCTCCTCGCTTAACGAGTCCAATAAATTCCGTCGGCGACTCGTAAAATCCAACGGGCGTTTTTCGTTTCGCGAGCCCTCGAAAACGCCCCGGAATTATAATGGCCGACGCGCGCTAAGCAAGAGCGCTTTTTGCCAAGCCGATCGCACGCCTTTCTCGTTATTCAAGGGATTTAATGCTCTATATGGAGAGCGGCTTTTTAAGCTCTTAAGTTATGTCAATTAATTATGGCGCCCTTCATTGCTCACGTTTAATTTATGGAATCTTGACTTACAGTTTGAGAAACGCTTATTAGTGTACTTGCTGAAATATATGTTTGCAACCTTGTTCAGAAATGAAGTATTTTATACTTATCCTTTTCCAATTCCAATAGTTTTTTAATAAATTAAATGTTTAACGAATTGTTAAAAAAAGTACTAATGTAATAGTAATTAAAACAAACTTTTTTGAAAGAACTAATTCATCTTCTGACGAGCGTAACATTCTCTCTACAAGTGTTTTAATTGAATTACACAGAAAGCAGTAATTGCTTTACACCTGAAACAAGGGAAAAAAAACAGGCGCATTACCTCAGCGACACTTTGTGGTAAACAAGAAAAAAGCCAGGGTCCATTCCTAACCGGGGCTCATCCTCCCGAAGGCGATCGAAACGAGATCGAGCCGTTCGACGAAAGTGAGGCACGGCATCAAAGGCCCGCGACTGGAAAAAAGAAGAAAATCCGCGGCGCACTTTCGCTCCAAAAACGCGAAATGGCGGATAGCCGCATCGGGGGCGCCTCCCGGAGGGAAAATTCCGAGGCCGGATTCCTCGCGCCTAATTGAATGCGCCGCGGCTGCTGCTGCTGCTGCCCCCCTCTTTTAGTGCGTTCGCGTGACGGAATCCGTCCGCGGTGTTAAGTACACGAATTTTTTGCGTTATTACTCTTTCTGCAGCCGGGGTAAGTCTCGTAAGATTTTATCAAAGTGCTAATAAAATTGTAAGATTCGCGGTAATTGGAGGAAATAACTAGAATGGCTTCCTGCCTTGGGTTTGGTTGCTACTTTTTCTAGTCATTTAGCAGCAAATTAATGACGAAACTTTATTCGCTGTAACTGTATCTTACTTAAATTTCAGCGCCTCGTTCTCGAAAATTCAAGTCGTAATGAAACCGACTTTTTCATTTATGCGTTTGAAATTTATTTCTGTGCTATTAGGGATGAACATAAATGTGATTGTTCTTGAGTGCTGAAAACTGATGTGCAGTTTCAAAATGTGGCAACAGTTTCTGACGCAAAAGTTGCCCAATATGCCGACAAAATACACATACATGGTTTTTAAGAGCAAAAGTTATGGCTTGAGCTTGGGCTTCTTTGCCGACAATTTATTTTTATGACTTTCACTTCTCCATATAATTTTTTACCGAATATTCAAAGAAACTCAAATCTTTTTCTGCTTTTTTATCAAAGCAACTGGCAATTAAGGAGACAAAAAACTTATTTCATTCAAGGCAACATTTGCACATCGCCGGAATGTTTATATTTACATTGATTGAACGACAAGTTTTTAAAATGACAAAACGATATCCGCTCAACGCCTCGCCAGCAGCTGCATTAAATCTCCGAAAGTAAACCGGGACGGAAAAAGGGAAACAAAGGCCGTCTAACGAAGGCGCTAAGACCCAGCTCGGCGCAACGAGGCATTCAAGCCCCGAGCGCGCCTCGGCCGATTGAAAGCGGCGATTCCGCGTGCCGCGCATTCAAGGGCCCAGGCCGCAACAAATTGGCGGAGCGGTTCCGCGAGATTTAGAGGACTCGCGCCCTGCGGAGATTCATTCCCGAGTTGATGGAGGGGCCGGGAATTTCGTTCGGCGATTATGCCCGGCGAGTCGCCTCGGACGAGAATTTCGGAGGGAAATGTTTGGTGGCAGGATTTCGTTATTTCGGGGGCTGCTGAAACGGGATTTGCGTTGATTAGAAAAGCGACCTCGAAGCTTTGAGATTCCGCTTTTCTTAAACGAATATTTTATCTGTATACGTTTCATATTAAATCATTAGAATGTTTGACGCGCCTCCTACGCAAAAAAGCGAGCGAAATCTCACACTTGCAAAAATTTCACGCACCGCTATCAGGGCGCCGCTCCATCCTCGGGTAAAAAAAAAATGTCGGGGCGGCACTTTCGGGTCCGCGCGCCAGAAATGGAAGATAAATACGAAAGCTGGAGCGACGTATGGCTCGCGCGCCGCGCTGATTTATCTGTCTGCGGAGGGTCGCTCGCGCTTTTTGCCGGCCGCTCGCTACAACCGGCGCGCATACTGATGCGCCGAGGCTCGTGTCGCGTCTAATTATTATTCGGCCCCCCCGGGGAGGATCGCGCCCGGAAAAAGGGATTGTTTTAAATGTCGCGAGTAATGAAATTTCGCTGCTCTCGCCCGATTGAAAGTGCTCGGAAGCGGTCTTTTTTTTGCGCGCGCGGGGGAGCGAGCTTTTCGAATGAAGAGGGATTTTCAGTTGTTGGACAAAGAGCATTTTGAGTGAGATTAATTAGTAACAAACAAAAGAATGAGAGCGATGAAAAAGAGTGTATAGATTCTGAAAAGGATTCTGCAGAATAATAAATTTCAATCGAATTAATTAGTTTTTAAAAAATAAATTACAATCTCTGTGAAGTGCATTTTCATTTTCACTTTATTACTCTATCCTTTTAATTATAAATGGTAAAGAGAAATTAATTGAAAACGTAACAAAGAAAGTGACTGTGGGTAGAGGTTGAGTTTCTCTACGAAATTGAAAAACTACGTATAAAGCGGATTTTCACTCGTTGATTGCAATTAATAACAGAGTCATTAATAAAAATTTTTGTAAAATTAAATTTAAAACATAAATTGGCGTCGTCTCGATTCTACGGCAGTGTTTCGCCTCGCTACATTTTAACGATTTTCGCGTGACGGGATTTAACGCTCGAGCGATCCCTTTGATATTTTTCGACGCGGCTTTCGTTTATATTGTCCGGCAGTATATGCATTCGTTTTCATCAATCAACGCATTTTTTCGCCGAACGGAATTGGCGAGAAATCGATTCGAACGGGCGTGTCGCGGCTGCGAATTCGCACCTTTTTTTTTTACTCCTCTAAAACTGATATGCATTTTTATGCTACGAACAATTTTATATTGTCCTGCCTTGATTGATTCATTTGTTTGCGGGGAGTAGTTTTGTAGCACGGGTTGGTTTTTAAACGAACTTTTATAATTAAAAGCTTTGAGTTTGTTTGTAAATTGGTCGTAATTTTAGTCTTTTGTACCAATTTACAATTCAAAATTTATCTTTTATAAATTTTGAATTGTAAATTGTAAATATTTATAAATATATGACTTATCATGAAAAGTAAATATTCCAACATTCTTCGCGCACTTTTAATATTCTGCGGAGCCTTTGAATGCTTTCAGCGGCGGTCCGGGGAATAGCTAACCGTCCAATTTTCTAGGATCCTCGGAGGTGAAACACGCAACTGGGAATACGGGATAAGTGCGTAGGGGGGCTGCTCTCTATCCAGGGAGCAGTCCGTCACATTATCCCCGCACGACCTTTTTCTTGGGTACGCGCCTCGTTTCATCGTCATCAGCTGATGAGGCCGCAAGATTTATCTCGATTTTCTTATTAAGCGTTGCTAGGAAAATTGGACTCGGCAGGACGATATTATTTTTGTCTGACGTGCGCCATTCATAATATGCTCTTCTAATTTGTTTTCTCGCGTGCCTTGCGTGTGGGTTTTTTTTATTGAGGTGGAAGCAGATTTGAAATAACTAAAGCAGTAAAAAAAGATTGAATATTTTTTTTAAATCACTGCTACTCACATAATAGTTCAGACGAAGTACCATTTTTGGAAAAATAATGAAAGCAGTCTTGAATAACTTCACATTAATGAAGTATTACTTATTTTTCTGTACATTTAATCCATCAAATTTATTCAGCATCCATATTTCACACAAAAGAAGCATAAAATATTTGTTAAAAAAAACACGACGAACCATTACTCAGAGTGAATAAATGAGCTCTCCACTCTCGATCACAATAAATTAATAAAGACGACAAATTGCGCGGCCTCTCCAACATTTTACTCCTGTTCGCGCGCTGCCCCCCCGAAACTTTCTCATCCATTATTAGCTTCCGTACTTTGCTCTCGCTTTCTCGCCCTTTATTTCTTGCTCGGCACTGCGTGGGCGTCGCTCGTTTGATGTCTCAACGAGCTGTTGAAGTAAATATCGGAGGGGGCCCCGGTGTTGCGTGCGCAAAACGAGTAACGCCGAATACTTTGTCCTTCTCCTCCTCGCCTTCTTCTTCCGAGTAACGCGTGATTTTTGCACGAACGGCAATTGCAGCTGAGTAAAAGTGAGACGTGCGAGCTGACGCTTCACGGTTTACTTTTGGGAATTCACGAGGAAAGAGAAAATATTAGTGACTGTATAAAAAAAACTAATATTTTTCAATTTATGAAAATTTTCTTATTAAAGCGTTTTTCAAGCATTTTGGACAGCTGAATAAACAACTTAATCCTGAGCGAAAACATTTTCGAGTTTGAAATTGACACACGCACAAGCCTCATTTCCGCGTTTTTCCCGTGACACAGATCCTCGGCGAGTGCTTTATTTTTCACCTCTTTTCCTTTATTTTCCGAAAAAGAATCGCACTTAACCTCGTTTTGTCTACTTGCGCGAGCAATTCCCAGGCGAGTCGCGCGCGCAGTTTCACTACGGAAATTTAGTGCACTCCCTTTTTCTTGCACGGCGCGGCGAGTGTTTGCACAACTAAACAAAGATACTTTGATGGGTCTCCAAAAACGCGCACAGTTTTTCTGCTTCAAAATTTCGCTAGAAAACGACGTTAAGCTTCACTTCATAAAAGAAAATACATCAATATTCTCAGCCGAAGATTAATTCGCTCTTAAAAATGTCTTCATCAAAAGCCTCGGACATTCGTTTTCCCGCTTCTTTCGAACTGACGTCTTGCACAGCCGGTAAAATGATAGAGGACCGTGTCTTCGGCAACGAAAACATCCTCGCTTTGAAGGCAGGCAAACGACGCAATCCCTGAATAAAGTGTCCGCGCAGGCGGCCACAAATAAACCGCGCAAATAGGCTTACCGACCTCTTAATAAGGATGTATATCGGCCGCCCAGCGCAGCCCAGAAAATTGTATTACAAAAAGTGACCTTAAGGCTTAAATAGTGTCATTGTTATTTATTCTCATGAAGGTGAATCGAGAAAGATTGGCGCGCTTAAATAAATAAAGGGCAAAGCAATGAATTACTGAAAAAAACTTAAGCTTTTAAAGCCTCTGCTACACTTTTCTTACAAACGAATGTCGCGCAAACAATTTTTTACTCTTATCTGTAACAACGTAATATCGTAGTTTACGTTACATAAATCATTTTTCATCGCGCGCGCCGCAGGGTTTATCTTAAGCATTAAACCAGGATTTTATAAACAGTTTAAAGCTTTAATCTCCTAAAAAGGAAAAAGCTTAGCGTGTCCACTTAAGTTGAAGCGGCGAAATAAAAAGTCTCGGCTAAAAGCAGCCGTAACACGCACCGGAAGATGAGAAATCGGCGGAGCTTCCGCGCCGGCCATTATTAATTAAGCTCGGAGGTGCGCGCGTAAATTGCGCGAGCGGCCGCGAATCGGGCCGCGCTCGTTAGGGCTCCATTCTCCGCGCTTTCGTAATCCCTATTTATCACCCTCGGCGTCTCTCTCTCCGTTTTTATATTTATGCGCCGCACTTCACTCTCCCCCCCGCCCCCCTCTCTCTCTCTCTCCCTCGACTTCGGCGCTTCCTTATTTGGATAGCGAAATCTCGAGGAACGAAGTCCTGTCTTCCTCTTGCGTGACGTCGTTTTTATAAGGGTGGAGTGAGAGAGTGGATGTAGGCCGCGGCCAAGTTTTTTATGATGAACGGCCGCGATTTTCGCGAATTTATGAGAGAAATTCGGAGGCGAGCGCATGTTGGGCTTTGAATTAGTGAATAATCGCCGCTTGTTGCGGTAATGTGAATGGTTATATATAACCTGTTTGTGGATTTAATAAAGTTTCGTGTAAATATAGGAAATAATTTATAACTTCGGAGTTTGGCGTAATGTGACGAAAGCTAACTTTTTTATTTCGATAAAACTATATGCATCGCCTTGGCAATTGCATATTGTATTATTATGCAGAATAAAAAATGTGTGCAGCGAATCAGAGTATGCGCATGTAAGAAATCACTATTTTTTTTTCTCTAAAAAATTATTGTCACCACCTACGTTGTTGCAACAGCTGAAAAGCGGTAGCATTTTTCTCTCGTGTAAGCATTTTTCATTTGTGTACCAACGGGACGAAGGAACAAAAATGCTGCCTTGGGCGGTCATTAGAGCTGCTCTTCTATTCCTCGCTTCGCGACTCGTGTAAATATTATATACAGCCGCGCGACTAAAAGCAGCTACGGGCTTTTTGCAAAAATGGGCCGGCGCCCTGCTGCTTCGTCAAATTCTTCTCCGAGTTAGAAAAATTTATCGATAAGTGGAAAATGAGCTTGAAAGTCAATGACTTGGCAAGAACTCTGAACCGCCAAAAATTCCTGCCATCGGAAAGAAGTTAAGTGGCAGACAGAGACGCAAGCAAGCTAAGAGTAGCTTATTACAGATTTCAACAAGTCGATGAATCTCAGCAGCGCGCGTTAAATCTCTAATCAAACAGCATTAAAGGCAAGTTTTACGACTACGTAACCATTATATTTCCGGGCGAAAGCTCGGCTCGAAATTCCAACGAGGCCGTGGCTGCTTTGAAAAAGGGCATCGAGAGAGGGAGAGAGAGAGAGAGAGAGAGGCCGGTAATCTCTGGCGACGCTTCGGAGCAACAATAGCCGAGAGTCGAACACGTGGCAAATTAAAGGGCTGCCCCGCTCTCTCGCGTCGTATAAAATAAACGGGGCCCGTTTAAGGGGACCTAAGCGTGGGCGTGCCGGGGAGGCGTAATAAAGTGAAATTGCAAGCCTCGGCGCAGACGGCGCGTTGCCGACTCGAGAGACCGGGGGGATGCCGTGCCTTGCCCGTTTTCAGACCAAATCCGGGGAAATACGCTGGGAATAAGGGGATTGAAAGGGGCTTTGCTCTTCGCGTTTTATGGCTTGAAATACTGCATTCTAAAGCAGATTTTTATAGAGGTGATAAAGCATCTTAAAAAATTACTGACGATGTTAATTGATGATAATACGTTCCAATGTCCTTTTATTTTAAACCCTTTGTACCGATAAAATGTCGAAATTTAATTAAAAATGTTGGATAAATAATATTGAAATATTGACTTTATCAGCCACTGGCACCTGGGTATCGTTTACAACCTGTCGGTGTGTCAATAAAGGTGACCGGAAGTCGGTGGAAGTGCAGTGCAAGCCTGAACGAAACCGAAATTGTCGACGCGCGGGAGAGAACAGCGATCGACTGTCTGCGGTTGCGCTGATAATACGGTTAATCGGTTCGATCTCCGCTCCGATGAGTCGGCTTTTTCTGCTCGGCTTGTTGATTCTCGCGCCATGTTTTTGTCCGTCTGGAAGGAAATGGCTTCCGATTTTTCCCTCTGGCTTCAGTCATTTAAATTTTTTTTAACTTGTATCAATATAAAATTATACATCCTTTCGGAATTTAGAAAAAGAAGCTCCTATTGTCAATACTTGTATTGATAGGCATCAGAAATAACTGAAAAAGTTTTTATAGAAATGTTAGCCTGATCGTAAGTCTTTACCTCAAAATTGCATGGAATGTTTTATGTAAATTTTAATATCTCTATATGTATGTGTTTGTGTATGGTTGTAATGTTTGCATATTTCTTGTGTTAGTTATAAAAAATCACCCCACAATATTCTTCCGTAATTCATAAAATCATTTAAGCTGGATTCAGAGTACAAAAGAAATTGATGTCATGATAGTGCATTCTGAATCCTTCTTTATATATTTACCTTTTACCAGTTCCAATGTTTATGCAATAAACAAAAAGTTTTCCACAAGATGAATATGTCAATTAAACAAGCATCAAATTTAGGAACTGGAAAAAACCGTCTGATCCTCCCATTCGCACGAGCTCAACTTCCGAAACAACGCGATTCGGTTTTCGAACTCGGCCAACTTTCAAACGGTTTGAGTTCGAACGCCGAAATTCGCGAGCGCACACTGCACGAGTTTGTACAGATAGACTAGAAGTATTAGAGCAGCGCAGCATCGATATGAAGAGTCGAAAAGTTTTCCGCCCGTTTTAATTTCCCCTCTGTGTTGGCCTTTGCAGGAGTTGAAGGAGAGCTTCAATTACGGCCTGTTCTACCCGCCGGTAAACGGAAAGGCTGGCAAATTCTTGGACGAGGAGCGAAGGCTCGGGGACTATCCCTTCAATGGACGCGTCGGCTACCTCGAGGTGAGTCCGCCTTTATTTTTATTTTTACGATGTACTTTGGCCGCTCCAAAATTTAGAGCCCTTGCTGCACTAACATTTTCAAATTGAGCAGTTTCTTTTGTAATAGCTGCTTTTACTTTTAATATTATAAAGTTCAGTGCTGGTTCTAGAGGAATTATTGATTAATTTATAGAGAAACAAAAGTTAATGTTACGTATCTTAAATTTAAAAATAAAATAGGCAAACTTTAAAAACTGGTTAAATCCCTTCCATCCCACTTCCTTCGAAAAAAAGTAATCTAAAAGCGTACATCGGCTTCCACCCTCCGCACACAAACTCTCCGTGCACGCAGGGCGCAACAAAAGGGCCCCGGCCACACACGAAAATAGCAGGCCTGAAAAATTCAGGCTCTGCGTATCGACAAAAACGTGAAGCCCCGCGGCTGCGGCGCCCGAAGACGCTATTTACATCCGGCCGAGGTCAAGGAGAGGGACGTCGCGACGTCGTCGTCGACGTTGCTACCTGAAACTTTAATGCATATGGGAGCTTTTTTGCTTCCTCGGTCGAGGAGGATCGTCGTCTTTTGTCAAAGCTTTCTGAGAGGAGACTTTTCGCTGATAACGATTGATGCCGGTTTCGAGGATAAAGGTATTTATTTGGGATAATGATGTTGGAACTTGGAGGTAGAACTCGAGTTATTTTAGTAAAAGGAATTGTTGAAGTATTTTGAAATTGGTTTCCAAGTTTAACTGTTTTCCGTGTAACAACTGCAGTTCTTTTCATTTTTGTTTCAGAAAAAAGTAGTTTTACAAACATTTATTTTCAAAGCTGAACTTACTTTCTTAAAGCAAAAAATAGTTATGTTTTTTACAAAACTGAAATTTTCTCCAATTTTTAATAAAATTACCCATTGTTAAAAAAACATGTTCTCAAAGTAAAAACTTTATCCCTTATTTATTTTCTTTAAAGAAGAAATCCGCTTTTCAAAACCGCAGTTTCCGCGCACAAAGTAATTCCGAGGCTGTTTTTCTCGAAGCAAACTTCATTTTAAACCCAAATTCAAAATAAACAAGCACCTTACTTGAAAGAGCCCCCTTTGAAACTCGAGGCAAATCAGCGCGTCACGAAAAGGCATCTTCCCTCAAGAAGCTCACTTACAGACGGTTATGACTCCGGTCTCGCGTGAGCGCTGATTCCCAGGCCATTATTCCGGATTGCCCCCGTCGCGGAAAAGAAAAAGCGAACGAGTTCCAGATGCAGGGTTCTTGCGCAACCCGCGGCAGCCACCGCCGCCGCCGCCGCGCTTCCGTCATCTTCCGCGGGTAACGCGTGCCGCCGAGAGAGTATCGATTGCTCCCTCGCGTGTAGCGCGCCTCCGCCTTCGGCGACTTGTCAATGGGCCGGGATCAATGTAAACGCGAGGAGCGCTCCTTTTAGCTCGATTTTCTGCCGATGGTAAAGAGAGTCTGAATGCCGCTGCAGCAGAAATTCACCCGGGAATTCTGCAGTAAAACTTTTTAGTGTCCTTAAAAAATTCAGAGAAACTTTTTAATAGATGCCATCGGAATCGCGAAATGACTGAATTCCAGTGATTAGCGCTCATCTGCAGTAAAAATCTTTAAAGCCAGCAATTTAACCGCGATTGAGTGTTCACCAAGCCGAGAGAAATGAATCTAAGAATGGCGCTCGCACGCAATTGCCAGTTCAACGCCCAAAGAGAAGGAAAAAAAAAATAGCTCGCTCGAGTAAATTCCCATGAATCGGCAAGTGCCGGTGCACGCGCAACGATCGAGTATCATCGCGCAAATTGATTTCCTCATTCCCCGACCGACTATACTACTGCACCCGGGGCTGTCGTTTTGCATCGCGTCACTCTCATCTCTTGTGCCCTTCTCCTCTCGGGTGAAAAAAAAACTATTATCTTTCCGCTTGTAATGTTCTTTGAATTTTTGCTAATCAAGTTTACTCGTGAATAAGGAGATTAGAGAATAACACACTTATTACAGTCTTGAACTTGTTGAAAATGAAAGAAAATCTTTATTTTCATATATTTTTAACTTGAAATTCCAATCAAATAAAAGCAAGTATTCTGTAAAGCACACATCGCTCAACAAGCAATTCTACCCTCCAACAAAGCGCGCATACCTCCTAAACGCTCCTCCAACCCGTTTTCCGCATAGCCTGAAAATGAGCGACAAAAGCCCTGCACTCCAATCCCAATCGCTGCCAATCAGCCTGAGCTCTCAAATCTAACCACAAAACACCGCTGCTCGGTAAAACGAAAAAAGAAAAAAAAAGAAGGAAACACACAACCCTAAGACAACGCAGGACACGCGGGGGGGCATTGTACTCGCTTCGGAATCGGTCCATCAGCGGCGGTTTCCGTAACGGTCTGCCGCCGCGGTACGGTAACGAGCGCCTCCCCCTTTTTTCCCGAGTCGCGCTTAGGCGCGGACCGAGTGGCAATTTAGCGGCCGGGATCGCTTGAATTGCGCTCATTTTTTAAGAGCAAGCTGCGTTACGCGCCGGGCGGAGCCGAGGAATCGCAGAGTCGATGGCTCGGTGAGCGGCTGATTGAAGGAAACGACCAGCGACAAGTACATGCTTAGTTTATTAGAGCTTCCTGATTTTCTTGTGGAGGACGATTGATTCTGAAAGTTATTTCTTTGAACGGAAGAAAGTTGTGAATGCGAGTGATTTTAATAATAGTTTATTTCACTTTTAAAAGTCTAGTGATCAACAAGTGGATTTGTTGCAGTCTGTATTTTCTGTTATTTTCCGAAATAAACAATTTACAATAAATAGTGATGAAAAATGAATAGAAATTTGTTTAAAAAATAAATCACCGCTCAATCACCTTTCTCATCACTCAGGCGCCTTGCTTAAGCTCGAAGGGAACAGCGCGACAAGCGCGATAGCATCGACGTCCGCACGTGCGCCGCTGTTATTGCGACCATTATCGTCATTGTCGTCGCAGTCGCAGCCGATGCATTCCGATAGATAAACCCCCCTGTGAATTCCGAGCTACGCGGCGAAACTATGTCCGGCTTTTTTTCGAGCCTGTAGGAACTACGAGCGGTATTTTCGCAGAGGAAAGTGCGTATACACATGGCGCGCAGAACGCTTTCTCTTCTGCTTCGGAGGAGGAAGAATGATGGCTGTTTTGTTTTGACGGGACGGTTTTCGGATGACTGGAAGCTCTTCTCAAGGCGGAACGTAACGTTTTATTTATTCAGTAGAAAGGTCGTTTGTATGGCAAGACTCGAAAATGATGAGAAAAAGGGTTCAAGAGCTTTAGCTGCAGAATCGTTAAGTTTTTAATAAAAGTTCACTGAAGAAAAAAATAAATTTACAAAAAGGATATGATTTTTGTTTAGGTAAAAGTGAAGTTTGTCTTTAAAATGTTTTTTTAACATTTAAACAATAAATTAAGGTACCAAATACGTCTTAAAGCCAAAAAAATGCAATAACTACATTATTACCATCATAATTAAATGAAACCAAAACTCTACCAAAAAAGTCAACTTTAAAAGAGAAAGTCTATAATTTTTAGAGCATAAAAGCTAATGATTAGCAAGGTTAAGCACGATGCTTTTTTACAGCAGCGGCAAATTCGGAAGAGAGAATTGATCGTTCGTTTATGCTTTAAAAGACGGGTGACTTTCAGGTTAGGTAACGCAAAAATTACCCCGCTGCAATCATTCGCGCGTCTTTGTAACACTCGTACGTTACTCATATTTTTACGACTTTCGTTACTTTCTCGCTTTCTTCTTTTTTACGCCGCGGTTTCAGTTTTAGAGCATGTGTGTTTAAACGAAGGAGCTGCATTTACGATCGTACCGACTCGAAACTAATTATTCGGAAAAAAGGGTAAAAATGTAGTGACGCAAACGATTCGAAAAAGAAAATTTGCTGCGTAGATCAGCGCTAAAGTAACCATTATTTTCCTAATAAAGTTGCTTCAACCGTTTTCTTTGCTTTTAATGCAACATTCTTTTTTTCAAAATATAAACTGTTTTGTAGAAGAAACGTATATAATAATTGATACTTACTTATCTTGTAATTTTCTTGACATTCTTCATTAATTCAACACTTTTTCCAGAATAAAAATTTTAATTGAGCACCTAAGTTTATAAAACATTTAAAATAATGATTATTATCTACGCACAATAATAACAATTTTATTAGAAATTTCTTTTATTAGTATATTCTTTGATATAAAATCTTTAATTAACCAGACGTAATTAAAAGTTACGATCCAAAATGATTTAATATTTATTAAAAAATTAACACAATATAAACTAATTAGAGAAAATAATTTTATTATCAAAGAAAAACAGTATTAAACGCATTAAAGACTTATGAAATTCCTCCAGAACCAAATGCAGCTGGGCAAAAACCAAAATCTAAACAAATCAAAGCCAGCCATCCCAATGAAAAAGCAAAATCCCGAAGCGTAATTAATAACCTTAACCCATCGCCATCAATCGTTCCTTCTTTTTTTCTCTTGGCCGCCTCGGCAACAAAAGGCCGAGCGCGTTCGCCGGCGAGATATTTTTACGAGACAGTTTGAGCGAGCCGCCTTATTTTTTTTCTCGTGTTTTCGGTGCAGCTCAAGTACAAGAGGCGGGTCTACAAGATGCTGCACCTCGACGAGAAGCAGCTGAAGGCGATGCACACGAGGACGAATCTGCGCAGGCTGCTCGACTACGTGGCCAACAGCCAGGTCGAGAAGATCGCCAAGATGTGCGGCAAGGGCCTGGACCCCAACTTTCACTGTCAGGATACCGGAGGTCAGTTTACAGCCTTTATTTATGCTTTCTTTTTTATCTTAACTTTTTCAAATAGTTTTTTTTTTTTTTTTTTTTTTTTGAGAATTTCGCTCGACAAGTGGCGAAATTTATTTTCGATGAAATCTTTTTGTTAAGCTCGAAATAAAAATGGTCGAGGAACGAATATAAATTTAAATAAAAAGGCGAAATTCCGTCGAATCTACAGTTGATCGGTATACATTTCTTTCTACGCGCAAAGTCAGCTCTAAATTCGCTCCGGCAAAAGCCCTTTCTCCGTCTCGGCACCTCCCCGGCGCGTCCGCCGCGAATTCCGCGCCACTCATTACCTCGCGCAGCTCTCTCAGCATTCCCATCAGCTCGGAATCCGGAGCTAACGAGCCCATCGATCCCGATGGCCCAATAGCAGGAGGCAGCCTAGCGGTCGCGCGCCGGGCAAAAAGCGGGGCTCGGGCGCGAGGAAACTCGTTTCCGCGCTGGGCGTGTGCCGCTAGACCGTTACTCGGGCGCGCTATTTCTGCCGAAGGCTTCCTGCTCGGGAAAACTCGTCCTTGCCACCGTCGCCATTGATAAGGGAGAGAGAGAGAGAGCTTCTCGGAGCGGCGCCAAGGTCGTTTGCGCTGCTGCTGAACGCACGTCGAGTCCGTGCGTAGGGGGAGACTGCGAGCTTTTTCAGGATGGGCCCTGCTTTGTGTATTAGGTCTTTGCCGAGGAATTCGAGGTTTACGAGTGTTGCTGGGGGTAATGCTGTTAAATGTAGGGTAACTGCGCTGATTCCTGGAAATGATCTACGGTTAAGAAATAATTATGCAATTTTGTACAATTTTTTACTTTTTCTATATAGTTTACTGCGCATTTTTCGCTGAAGTGAGAACTTTTCTCTAGTTTAGAATTATTTATGCTCAAAACAGCTGGAATAAAGCGTTAAACGTTTTATGTTTGTTGCCTACTTAATCAATTATAATCTTGATACTTTTGAAAAAATCTTGTATAAAAAAATGATGAATATTAATTCATTAAATGATAAAGTAATTTTAAAGCAGTGAACTATTTTCAATCTTGCAAATAATTTTGCAATTTATATCCATGATACTCCAACCTAACGAATAAGGCGAAAATTGAAAAATTACTTTTTGCAAACTAGTTTTAAAAGTGGTGCTACTAATCTTATCATTCCACTTATAACATGTTTTCACAGTAATGAATGATACTTAATGGGCGAGAGAAAGCCATATATCGTTATGTAATTGCCAGCTTCTTTCAAAAACGGTTTCTCACCTTACTTTGCATTCCACCGCGCATAAAAAAATCAACAAAAAGCAGTTGTAGTCATTGTTTTAACCTCCTCAAAATCCTACAACACATTACTCCGAAAAGCAGTAGAATAATTATGAAAAATCATCAGAAACTCCGTTGACGCTGGCGACGACGTTGAAGAAGCCATCGAAGGTGATAATAGCATTGGTGAACGGGGGAGCGCTGCTGGACTACCGGACGAAGGAAGGCCTGACGGCGATGCACCGGGCGGTGGAGCGCAACAACTTGGAGGCGGTGAAGACGCTGCTGGAGCTCGGGGCCAGCCCGAACTATAAGGACACCAAGGGCTTGACGCCGCTCTACTACAGCGTCATCTACAAGACTGACCCCATGCTCTGCGAGACACTGCTGCACGACCACGCGACCATCGGCGCTCAGGATCTTCAGGGCTGGCAAGAAGTTCACCAGGTGCCGTAGTCCGAGTCATTCGTTAAATTAGACATTTTTCGAGAGATTTTTTCTAATGGCTATTTCGTTTTTATCAACTTTCTTTATTTTATTTAAATTTTCATAAAGAATAGCTTGTTTTAAAAGGAAATTTAAGAAAATTTTTAAGTACTAAAAAACTTGTCTGATAATAAGCTATCTTGCACGAAGAATTGCATACTCTTAATGCTGAACCCTTTCAATCCGTCGCTCCAATAAAAGTCCTCCCCTGATCTCTCAAGACGTAACTAAGATTTTGCTTGATCAGGCCTGCCGCAACAACCTGGTGCAGCACCTGGACCACCTGCTGTTCTACGGCGCGGACATGAACGCGCGCAACGCGTCGGGAAACACGCCGCTGCACGTCTGCGCGGTCAACAACACCGACTCCTCGTGCATCCGGCAATTGCTGTTCCGCGGCGCCCAGAAGGACGCCCTCAACTACGCCAACCAGACGCCCTACCAGGTCGCCGTCATCGCTGGCAACATGGAGCTTGCCGACGTCATCAAGAATTATCAGCCCGATGAAGTCGGTGAGTAGACGAATTTTTCTTTTTGTTTTATTCGTTTTTTTTTATTTTTGGTTTTTGATTTCACTCACTTTCATTTTGTGGATTTCTGCTGCTGGTTTCACTAAATTGTATTGTATTAACTTTGGAAATTCGTTCCTTGCCATTGTATTTTTCATGTGATTTTAAGCGGATTTAAGCAAAACATTTATTATTCTGGGATGAAAAACGAAAGTAGTTTTTTACAAAAAAATATGCATTACACAATAATTTTGTATTATTAAAGAAATATAACTCACACAATTTAATAATCCATTTCCGTATATTAATTTGTCAACGTATTAAATTTAACTTCGCAATAATGAATTTTTGCATAAACTTGAACGTAGTAACCAATACAATTAAAATTTTAATATACGATACATTTATTTAAATTTTTGAGCACCAGAAATTCATAATCTCATTGGTATTGAATTTTAAATGATTGCTGCAAGCTTCATTTATTCTATGAATCATTTCATCTGATCACAAGGCACATTATGTATCACTTTTGATGTTCATTATAAAAAGACGTATTATAAGACAATGACGGAGACCAGTCGACCACTACAGGTGTATTAAAACAGGGAAGTAGATAGAACGCGATTGATTGCCGACTTTTGTCATTCTCGATTTCTGTTATTTTGTCGTTCATTTTCTTCGTTAAATAAAACTATATTAGCTAGTAATGAAAATTTCTGATTTAAATTCAGTTCATAAATGTGCTTTGATTTCTACAATTATTATAAATATTTCATAATTTACATTCTATAAATTATGTAAAATAGATTTTTTCATACATTAAATAAAAATATTTTCAAAAGCGCACAGCAAAGTAAATTTATAGATTTAGCAGCTTAAAAAAAAACTAAAATCTCACCTTTACAATCAATGTCACGCTTCAATCAACAAGCACTGGACAAATTTCCACGAGCTTCCACGCGAGAGTGTAACAACAGCGCGAGAACATACTACAAGTGGGTGGAATTCGAAAGTCCCCTCGTAAATCAGCGGCGAATTAAGCCCGTCTCCTAATTACGCAGTCGGCTCTTCGGCCAAAAAAAAAGGAGCCGCGACTTTTCAATTACGTGGAAATTTATGCTCGGCGCCAGAATTTTCGCGAATGATTTACGCCAGTCATTGTCCGCGCGACGATCGTCCTATTAATCCCTCCGCGCGCGAAAACTTTATTCCCGACCACCTTTTTGCGTTTGCCGTTCGGAAATTGCATGTTTATTGAATAATGCATTTTATGGAGAGCTTTACATATTCAAAATTGGCCATAAAATATATGTTTGAATATTTATGCCGGGACACGCGGTGGATGTTTTATTGATAACGCTCGGTTTTGTTTATTGAATGCCAGTTGATCTTTCTTTTTAAAACGTGCATTGTTCGCGTAAAATAATATCGCGAAAGATGTATAAAAATATGTGAATGTTTATACAAACAGTATCAACAAGATCATTTATTTAAAAGTAAATGTAGAAAGAACGCTGAATAACATCCTGTATAAATTTTTAAATAAAGAACGCTTATATTTGTAAAGTTTAAATTTCTGGTTTAATTTTTCCGTGAACGTTTTAAAATCGAAAAAAATTATGCTGGAAAAAAGATGAGAATATATATATATATAAACGAGGCACTAAATGAAAATGAAAATTTGTCTAAATATAACCTAGCAGGAGTTATCCTTCTAAATTCAGTCGATAAAATGCATTGCAAACAATTAAGAAATCCCACTGGCCTCATCAGCACTCCAGGAAGCAACTAAGAATTTCTCCAGGGGTTACGCTCCGATATGCAAAAAAGCCCTCCGCGGAAGTGGCCGTCTCATCTCTCAAGCCAATGCTTCGCGAACGAAAAAGAGAAAGAGAGAGAGAGAGAGAGGGAATCTGAAAGTCGGCGATCAATCGCGTAGGCGTAGAGCATCAGATTCGACGGCGCGCATGCATGCTTTGAGTGTGCATGAAGGCTTAGGTTTGCATCGACGCACGCAGCATACCAGATTAGATGCTCGTTAGGGATTTTCGATACAGTTAGCGGAGAGGAGAGCGCGGAGAGATTTATCCGCACACTTTGACTTTGACGGAGTGTAGATCGCGTGTCCGCTGGGCCCTGGTGGTGATGCTCGCAGATACACGAGCGACTCCCTGCCCTCCTAGCGCTTCTTTCCTAAGATCTCCATCTTACCAACTCCTGCTGCTCTGCTCTGCTGCTGCTCCTGGCTGAGTAATAGCGCGATGCGCCGATTACTCGCTGCGCAAAGCCGAGCTCAGCTTTTCAGTTCAACGTGCAGCCCTCGTCAATTTTAAGAATTTTTTACTTTCCTCTCATTACTCTGGTAGAAACCTTCTTTTCTTTCTTCTCAAGTGCGCACATTTAAACCAAGTCATTTTGTCCACGTGTTTATTACGTTTATTATCTACCAGAAGCATTTATTTATAATAATAATTTATGACACGCTATTCATTTCATTATTTTACCGTTTAATTCTTATATTATAAATTTTTGTTTTCATATTATTTTCAATCATTCATATAATAATTATGTCGTATATATTATTATTTTTAACGAAGAATAAAACATTTTTATACTTTATAAAACATAAATTTAAAAAATAATTTATAGATAATTAAAAAATGTTAAAATAAATTAAAAAGACAAATGAAATGAAAAAAATTCTTAACTTTGATCGAATACGTTTTTATTGAAGATAGATTTCCTAATGTGTTAAACAATTATTATCCTTCACACCAAGTACTATAGTACAGTATAGACTACTTCTTATAATATGAATATTTTGTCTTGAATCTATAAAATAAGCGTTGTAAACCTATGTAATTTAGTTATAGTAGATTAACATGTAATTTATGACATACTAATTGCCTTTCGATCGAAAGTCCAACTGCTGAAAAATTTATAATTGATTTTTTAAATCTTACTAAAGAACCTTGATATCTAAGCCTCATTGATTCTAAGAAAGTTATATTTACAATCTTGAATGCTAAAAATGTCATTCTATAATTGTATTAATTTCATGTTCGAAATTACATGCTCAGTTTTTATTGGACTTTCGGTCAGAGATTGTAAGGAATACTAAATGCACAATCTGTATAATTGTACCTACATTAATATGTATCTCATAATTGTATATGAATATGTCGTAATTGCATATTGAGCAAGAAAAACGAAAAACAGATAATAATTACAACGAAACGCACGAACTAACGACAGTCTCGAAGATCTCAAAGCAACGTCTTACATTAGATTTGATCTATCGAATCTGCATCGAATCTTAACGAACGAGGAATATAACACAAATAATAACCAAAAGTACAGTAATCAAAGTGGAAACACAACTAACGCACGAATCGACAGCAAGAATGAATACCGACTGGAACGTACGATTGATTGGTTTGATTTGTATGTGCTTTCAATGCTTTGTAATGAGAAAATCACTAATTAAAATATGATCAGTCATGGGCAATATTTATAAAGCTATATTAAAATATTAAAGAAAAAAAGAAATCCTTATGATTTATAAATAAAATAATTGTTGTTCTAATAAATTGAAAACAGGTTAATAAAGAGTGCGAACATACTTTTTTATTCTTAAATAATATTGGATGGTGGATTATATAGTACTACAATCACTCGTGAATATTGAGTCCATTTTATTATATGGAGAAAAGTATTTTAGGAAAAATTACTGCACTCATCAGTAAATCGAAAATAGTTTTGAATCAGGGTTACCACATTTTATATTAACATTTACTGTAGAGTTTCATAATTTTTACTATTTTCTAATAACAATTTATTAGATCTGCAGCAAATTTTAGTATAAAGTATAGTAATTTTCACTCTGATACAAAGACTGTCCTCCAATTACTGATGAATGTAGTCATTTTTCTTAAAGCGCTTTGCTTCATGTAATCAGAAACTTGACTATGGAAATTCATATTTTCCAATGGTTTTGTGTTATTTGAACACTTAAAATGCTGATTTAAAGTACTAAAATGCCCATGTCTGTTTACGATTGTATATCGAGTGCATCTGTCTCGAAGTCAAGTGTATGCCCTTGTAATATTAATGCGTTTCAAGGTGCAAGCTTGTAAAATATGATTTCACTAACACGGCTTTTTCTCCTCTGTAATCCTATAAATTTGTATGAGCACATAAAGGTCTTGAAAAATTTGCTAATTTGACACTCGAGTGAGTTTGATTTTGACAGAGCGTTGGTTGGCGAGTGAACAAATTAATGCACACTTGGGTTTTTACCGAAGAATTGAGTAGAACTTGATGCACCTATCGATTAAGGAAACACTAATTATTAATCTATATTGGATGATAATGGTTGTAACTTATTTAATCTATAATTATTTAATACTAACAATTATAACTTTATATGGTATTTTAGAGTACTAATATCAATTTAAACTTTTTTGTAAAAGAGCGTTTATATATTACTAACGCACGTATGTTAATTTTTCATAAAAATGTTTATGTATAAAAAGTCTTGTTTAAAAATACATTAATTTCAAGGAACAAATAATCCTCTTAAGAACCCAATTGTACATAAATTTTTTAAATTCAACTAAGCAATTTTGCTCCATTGAAAAGTTTTACATCAAGTGATTTAAAAAATAATGAAACCGTCTGGAAGATAAAATTTACCCGAAAACCAGAAATGATGAAAAAACCAATCAACAAAAACCAAAAGAACAGCGAATAATGCTAGGCAATACCGCATTGTCGGTTGCATCGGCGCTTTTGCAGTACCATTCAAGGGTCCTCCTCGGTACAATCCAAAGCGGCGCTCCGTGGCGTTCGGCAGCCTCTCCACAAGCTGCTCAGCGGGCAACCTGGGTACGCTAACAAGGCTACCATCTTCGTCAGAGTACCAACAGCCTCTAACACCCTCGTCGCCGGTGGGGATGACGTTAAGCCGGTCGGAACACTTCGATCCGAGTCGGGCAGTGTCGTCGGCCGACGCTTACCTGGCGGCGGGCAGTCTCGGCCGAGGTGGTGTCGCATCCGCCACGACGACGCCAACCGCTGGACTGGAGCAGCAGCAACAAAACAACACAATGTCTAGGGCTGAGAGCCACCATGGCTGCCTCAGCAGAGTGCCGTCCATCGAGCAGAAGCAAGCGAATAGTAGTAGTAGCGGCAGCACAGCCGTTAGCAATACCAGTACCATCCAGAGAAATCCGTCCGATCAGCAGAGGGCTAGTTCCGAGTATCAAAGCCCCGCGCAGCTCAGGGAGCACGCTGCGAGGTAAGCTTAAACTGTCTTTGCTGTGGCGAGAGATGGAGCTCTGCAATTTTCTTTTTCAGTTATCAAAATTCTAGGAAACTGTAACGTCGGTAATTTTGATCTTACGTATAGTTTATCCGTGGTTTCGATAAAAATAAGATATTTAACAAAGCATTAAAATAAAAAATGAAAGGTTTCATTCGCTTTAGAAGACGAAATGAAATAATTAATATTTATTTTAATCATAATTGAAGCTCTATCTCTCACTACTTCGCGTATAAACCGTAATTCTTTCCCCTCTTTCCTTTCTGCTCATTTATCTCTGCTATCATCTTTTTCTTCTTAGTTAAGTGTAATATAAGTTTTCTTCATTACTACTTTTTGCTTCTCATTTCTCTTCTAACTTTATATAAGTTATACTATTCTTATAAAAGTTGTAATTTGAATTTTAAGATTTTTCATCGTTGTTTGCTTCATCTTTCATCATTTATCATTCTCATACATTAAATTTTGTACACTGATTTAATAAATTAAATTAAATTTTTGAAGTATAAGAGTAAATGGAAAAACGTTTAGTTTTGACGTTATTCATCAGACATTTTTTTAATAATGTGTAATATTAATTTTGAATCAGTGTATCATTATTCGTAGAAACCGACACAGTTTTTTTATTTTTAATTGGATTTTTATTATAATAAATGAATATCATTATTGCTTATTTTTCAACTCTTTAATCAATTGTTATTCGCATTATTATTGCTTTCTTGAACTGTGTTGTTTTCTAAGTGAAAATCATTGTAAACATAATCATCACCATCATCTGCCACCATCATTCCACGCAAAGCAGCCTCTCCGATTATTTATTCCCTCCCAAAGTTCCCACCCCCATACTCAGACTGCACTCGCGGTTGCAAAGACAATTTAT
The DNA here is from genome assembly GCA_900474385.1 of Ormyrus pomaceus. Lineage (NCBI taxonomy): Eukaryota > Metazoa > Arthropoda > Insecta > Hymenoptera > Ormyridae > Ormyrus > Ormyrus pomaceus. The sequence continues at coordinate 67,284 of UCOM01000364.1, forward strand.
GCCTACCTCCTTCTAAAAACCGCCCAAATTCGGCCTGAACGGCAAAAAAGCCACAAAGAACCGGAATACAAGCGCGCGGCTCGTTTAAGTAGATTGTCAAGCGGCAGTGGCGGGGAGCACTATCAGAACGTTCGCATAGAGGGCCTGACGAGGCTGCAGGAGCACCGGATTGAGCTCCAGCATCGGTTGGACGTGCAGGGCGCGGCCGGCATCGGGGGCCTCAGGCCCCTCGATATGCCGCCCTCGCCTTCGCCCAGCAGTCGCAGCCTCGCGCCCTTCAGCTCCGCCAGTTCCAGCCTATCCGAGGGTAGCAACCAACCGTCCGGCGAGGATTCTGCCAGCATTGTCACAGGTATCACAGTCTACTCTAATACCCCTTGTCTTAAGTCTTCTTTTCTTATTTTCTTCTCAAACTTTCTTTCCTTTCCTCTTTACTTCTTGAAAAGGAAGATAATATGATTTTAATTAATGGTTAATAGATATCTACGATAAAAAAATTTAAGATTTTCTTTAATTATCTGTTTCTTTTCGTACTACTACTCTTCACTTTTATTTTCCATCTATTTCTCTTTCTTTTACTTTAATTTCTCTATCAAAAACTCAACGATCCATCCGAAACAGTCCGGAAGAGGGAGAGTGTGACATCTCTTGCGTAAACACGCGACGTCACCACCAGGAATTTCTGGAGGTAGTGATTTTGTCTTACGTGTAAAACGAAGAATGAATTATTTACAGCGCCGATCGAAAATTTATTGTTAAGCTTCTTATGCAAATTAACAGAACGGCAATAATACCTTTTATACATTCTTTTGCACTAGATATTTTTACATACATATAGATGAAAATCATACTTTTTATTACTTATTATTGTCTTGTCTTTTACGATATATTAGCTTTCTAAGTGTAATGTTTTTTAAATAACATATCATCATAGATGTCATGATTTATTTTTATATAGCTAGAAATCTACTTTTTCATCAATTTTTTCACCCACATTCAGACATTCATCATGCAATAGTCACATTCATTTATTTGTTAGAATGTTATATTATAAGAAATTTATTTAAGTATATATTTAATATTGATTCAAGTGTATTTGGACTGATGTTAGATGTTTCTGATCGGTAGCAGCTACTTTACATGTTCGAAACACTGACAAATCATGAACCATTTTATTACATCATTTACATCCTCAAAGACAGTCACACTATAATATAATTATATAATCTAAATTTCATAACATTCTGCATGTAAATAAATAGTTTAAAACTAATAAAAGTAAATAAAAAATAATTGCATGAACTGTAAACTTTATTAAGCAAACATAGCGCTCAATTATGTATGTTTAATAAAGGCACGCTAAGAATCTTCCACCATCTCCCGCCCACTCCTCTCCCTTCCAATAAACAAAGCAAAAATTGAGCGATCAATGCGTGAGATAAAATAAAAAGTGTCACAGCCGCTCTCTCACGAGCGAGTCGTTTATCGATTCGCGCTAAATGAGCGTTAATGCACAGCTCGATAAGCCTTAGGCCGTCGGCAAATATAGAGCGGCGCTTCCTCGTAATCTTGAAATATCTGTATCGATATCGGGGCCCGATATGTTATTCCACGCCGAGCCGCCGACCTAATCCGATTCTCGCTGAACGAGCGGGTTAAAATGAAGGCGGAGCGTTTACAAGTGCGAGTTTCTGATCCGAGTTTCTGATCTTTCAATGGAATTTCAAGTGCTTATTTGGTTTAGTTAAGTTCTTGACGAGTGTTTTGAATTAAGTTTCTGTTAAATGAAGAGATGTGCAGTGTTTTTTCATATTTATGTGAAAAATGATTGGTGAGTAGATTTAAGAAGAAATTGCAATCAAGTTCAATGAGATTTCGGGCTTAGAAATGTTAAAATAAATTCATTAAATTTCAAATAGTTATTGCTTTATTTATTTATAATATAAAATAATGGAAAATATTGCTCTAAAAGGCCTCGCAGAATACTTTTTTTGAGGTTATAAATTTACGTCAGTAATTATAAAAAAATCAATTTGAGGGTAAAAATTTTTCTGAAATTTGACTCAACAGCACGCACGTATTCAATTTTTTCAATTCGAATTCCAAACCAAGTAAATTCTTGCTTTAATTCCTCTTGAATGAAAAGCTATAAAAATAATCGTTCACGGTACCTTTACTAAAGCCTATATGATCTTACTTTCTTATCAGTGAAGGTCACTTTTGGTTAATTTCCTTGGAGATAAAAATAATTCCGTTATTTCTTTTTCTAGCAACTCACTGCGTTTTATTACTGTTAAACACACAACAATTTGTAATATATTTCAGAAACACTGAAACTTAATTTACTCTTTTTCATATTAAAATGCTATTATATTTCGAATATCTAACGGAACAATTCCCAAGTAAAACAAGCCAGGCGTAGTACGACAAGCATAAATAAAATCTGTTACCGCCGCGCGTTTAATACTTACAGTAAAGATCGCGCAATTTGCTGATTTCTTTCACCAAAACCTCAAATGCTTGGCTAGAAGCCGAATCAATTATTCGGTCCTAAACCCCAAAAGCACCCGAGCGGGACCTCGACAACAGCCATCCTCTCCTCATGATCCTTCCCCTCCAGCTGACTCGCTCCTTATCTCGCGGACCGCCGCGACCGGCGCGAGGAAAACCGCGCAGATCGTAGAGGGAGAAAAGAAAAGAGACAGAGAGTGAGAAAGAGAGAGAATGACGGCGGCCTGTTGCAGACAAGAGCCTGGGCGACACGGCGTCGGACGTCATCAGCGACAGCTCGGGCGTCGGGACCTCGCAGTCCGACACCACCAACAACTCGCTCTCGATTCCCGGCACGACCGTCGTCTGCATCGAGGGCTACAACAGCGGAATTCCCGGACACCTAGCCATCAACCAGGGAGACATTCTCGAAGGTCAGTGATGGCCCGATTGGTTCAAAGTTAAAAGTACTCTTTCTCAGATGTACAAGTAAACTCATGGAAATTGCTTTGCTTATATTTATAAAATTCGCTACGTTATATATTATGTTATATTGACAATTTGAGAATGAATGTTTTGAGTATTACGGAGTCATGTTTATTAATGTTCCGGTATGCAAAGAAATCTTTCCGTATAGCACATGTCGTTATCAGACATTCTCATAACGTCACTTTTGTGCGTCATTTAGTATAGGCTTAAAGTTATTCTTTATTAAAGAAGTGACGAGATTTTCTGGTTAATGTATTCATTCGTTGGTAACAGAAAAGGATAACAATTTTTCGAATTACGCAACAAAACTCAACTTCTAATATTACTATATTACTAAATGTAAAAATATGATTGTCGTAAAATTTTCATGCATGAATATTTAATTGTAAAATTTATTATAGATGATGTAATCCATAAAATCAGATGTTATTTTTTTCACAATTACTTAGACGAAAACCGGTTTAAATCTTTTCAAAATCTTACTGAGGATTTAATTGTAGGTCAAGCAATGCACTCCATCATCTTCAAGATACTCATCTTTATGTTATTAATTATTAAATTAAAATATTGTTTTAGCTGATATTTTTAATACGACCTGAATATAATTAATATTGATTCAAGTGTATTTGAAGCCTCATTTCTTTTATTCTATCTTATAGACTGCAACTAATAATAAATTAAAGGATAAATGTATGCGGTGAAAAAGTGAAAAAAAGATTAATATTAATATTGCATTACTAAGTTGAAAACCTCTGTCGGAATATCGTTAGGAAAACGAATGGAAAAACTGTAAATTTTCTGCAAAAGTAAGATGTATTTTTGTGTGATCCACAGTGACAGGAGCAACAGACTGCGGACTACTGGAGGGCGTACTGCGGGGCCAGGGTACGGGCCTGTTCCCGGCGCACTGCGTGCAAGAGGTCAGGCTGCGCCACACCAACATCCCTCTGGGGCCGCAGGCGGTGGCGCGGGAGGCCGCCGCCGCCGCCAACAGGAACCGCGTGCTCGGCCGTCGCGAGTCGCAGCACAAGTACTTTGCCACTGCTCCTAGATTAAAGAAACCGTGAGAACAAGCCAACTTCTGCCCAAAAGATGCCTCAGCTACTATGCGCTCGAAGCGCTCGAAGCTCGCATTGTTGCTTTTTGTTTTCTTTTTGTTCCGTTATCTTTTGGTTTGGATCTGCTGGTAGAACTTTAGTTTTTCAGTTACCTTTAAGATTATCGTATGGTTAATGATTAAAAAAAGGAGTTTTCGTGCTTTTTGAGATAACCGTCAAATTTTTGTTTGAATCCATTCCATTAATGGCACTGATTAGTAAATGTACTGCTCTTAAAAATTCACTTTAGATTACTATCTTGTGAGTTTCTCTGAAATATATCTACTTTAGCGTTATAAAAGTTGAAAATTATATTAGTTTATATCAAATGTTTCTTTTTAGATTCCACTCAAAAATTAAAGTACACATTAATAGAATAAGAATTTGAAGAAATGAAACTCTGACGCAACAGGATAATTCTTAAGTCAGATTTGTATAATCTGTCTGAAAATACGTAAAGTTTCATAAATTGAATTCTTAGAGTTTTATTATTATATTTCATAAATACGCATAACATTTTAAAAACGTAGATAACAAAAGTGTCTTTGCAGTATCACTTGCTAGTATTGATTTATTCATTCATAATTGTAAGCTAACGAAAGCCTAACTAATAATGTCTTTCATAGCTAAAAGTTTTAATTAGATAAAATTTCAGTTCAATACATTTTTTCGCGAATTTCGCGTCGAAAAGTTTGCGAATAAAAACTCCATTTTCCACGCAAATAATACTGATGTACGGCCGTAGGCATCTTTCTGTAGACGTCGAGCATGTACCTTTTTCAACGGTTTAACTCTTTCACAACATATTGGGAAACTTAAATTCAAAGAAAATATAACTTTTTTGCAACTTGCAAATTCTAAAAAAAACTTTATTTTATATTATTTTCTCGAAAGAGTTGAATAGTTAATTAAAAGTATGTTGAATTTTTACATATAGAACAGTTTAAAGTTATTTATATTTTATTATTTTTTCGATTGAATTATTATTTCAAAGTAATTTACGTAGTAATTGTATTACCTTAATAATTTAGATGCATTATTACTGGTATAAATTGATGTTAATAAGTTAAGAGGTACTTTGGTTCAACAAACTGTAGCTTTTATTAAAAATATATAAAAAGTAATTTATTAATATCGCATCATTCGATTGGTTAAAAAAACGTCTACACGTGTCAGCTTTAGGTACATGCGCCATGTGCTTTGCCTTAGATATACTATATGTTTGTGTTCAAAATAAAACAAGACGGAAGTATGCTTTCAGAAAAATTTAACCCACTTCGCTTGTACTGAGTATAAAAATTATTCGATAAACTGATATTGTTATGACCTGGAAATGGGCTTAGAAAATGTGTAATCAATATGATGTGATTAAAAATAGAATTGCATTTATTTTTAATAATAGTGTTTTATCAGTAAAATTTGAAAGAATTATTTGAAGAAAAATTGTGCTAATAAAAGGAAATATTTTTGATGGTGCTACTAATACCATTCTAATTTTTACATTCCTTTAAAAAGTTTATTCATAACAATATCATTTTCGACTGAAATTTTAGTACTTTAAAAAGCGCTATACTTCCGTCGGAATTAAGATATGAACAATTTAACGAGTCGCAGTTTCCAACCGTTCGATTCCAGGATAACGTCGGAACCGCGTACGGTGGTGCTACACCGTTCACGCAAAGGTTTTGGTTTCGTTCTACGTGGTGCCAAATCCACGACAAACCTCTCGGAAATGACGCTTTCCGCCAGGTATCCGGCGCTCCAGTACCTTGATGACGTCGATGAAGGTGGCGTTGCCGACCTTGCTGGACTTCGTAAAGGAGATTTCCTTATTCAGGTGAATAATATTATAAGTAGAAAAATATGTCTTAAATTTTTTTCAATTTAAATTTAGAAATAAAAAATACAAGAATTCTTACAAATCGAAGGATACTGAAAGCGCTTTAAAATACTAAAATTTATTACGACTTAACAGATAAATGGAGAAGACGTTACGACAGCTTTGCACGAACATGTAGTGGACTTGATCAGGAAATCAGGTGAGCTGGTGCGCATGACGGTGGTGTCGCCGGTGCTGAGCCTGCCGAACTCGCAATCGGCGGCCGCCCTCCAGACTAGTCAGCCGATTCAGAGGCAATACGCGACGCTGCCCCGCAAGACCAACAATAGCGTGGCCATCGGCGGCACCCTGGGCAGATCGCCCGCCCCGATGCCCCCGCGCAGAGATCCAAAGACTACGCTTAGCGTTGGCCGTGCCAGGGCACGATCTATGGTCGCCGGATTGGGTAATGTCTTACTTTTTGCCGAATTGATGATGTCAATGTGTCATAGAAATTCATTTTTAGTATAAAGTACGGATTTAAAATAGCTAAATATTATTTTCAACAAAATTTATATTTTTTATTATTAAGAATCTGATCAATTCGTTAAAAATTTTACTCTCTAATTCGTGTTATACAATTGGACATGTCTTAGAAGGTGGCGGCGAAAAAGAGGAAAGGGATGATATGACATCGGGCTGCGGGAAATCAAACAGCTCGGAATCCCTCCATCTGAACCAGCAAGTACAAACGGGACCGAATACCGGTCAGAATACTCCAGTACAACCACGAACCGCGAGCATTCGCTCGAGACCGACGTCCAGTCGCATCACTGCTGCAGAGCTCGAGGTAAGTTTTAGGTGCAAGATCTATGGATTGGCTGTCATAACTGACCGAAAGATAGAAAAAGGTTATCATGTAAATCTAGAATGCACGTACTACAGTATCGTGAGCATTAAGAATTCGAAAAAGCTCGTATCTTTATTATTTTTTTTTTATTTTTTTTTTTTTTACGTATAATCATTATTTTGGTATTAATCGGCATCCATCCTCCATGCATGAAGTGCATGATAAATACGCACTCAGAGAATGAAATACTACTAAAAAAATTTTAGTCTCTATAAAACTATTATTGAAAAATACAATAGATATTTTTTTATTGTATAAGACTTATTCTTGGATTTGTAGACGATTGCACATATTTTAAATATATACTTTCATAAAATATACGTAATATTTTATAAATTAAATTAAATTAATTTTTATATATCGCAATATTTTTTACATTTTTTTTATTAAATTAAAATTATCACTAAATAATTTTCATACTTTAGCAATTCAAAATATAGATAACACTAAAAATCCATTTATTTTTGTAAATTTTACGTTAAGACAACTGTATTTTTAGTACTTTAAGTTTTATACATATTAGTACCAGTTATATTTTTATTTTTACCTTATAATGTTTTTAGCAGTAGTTGTTATATTAACTAAATTGTTCTGAACCAAAACTTCACTTACATAATTATACATAACATTGCATAGTTGTACATTCTGTACATTTATCATATTAATATGATATAAATTTTATTAGTAAATTTACCGTAGCATAAACAGTCTAACGAACAGTCTAAACACCATTAATAATCGCAACATTTGTACTATTAAAACTTTAACATCAAAAGAAATAGCAAATTTATAGGTTCTCTAATTGATACAGACTTGTAAAATGATATTATCTGAAAGGAAAGACTAAAAGTACAGTTTCTCTAACAAGTGAGCACAGGTTGACAAAAAGTTCAGAGTCTCTGAGTGCGTAAATGCGAACGGCTTGAGCATCGCCCGTTCTCATTCTCTTTACAGGAGCTCTTTCAGCGCCAGCAGGGCGCCGACGGCGTTAGCATGACCCCCGCCCACTACGGCTCCACCATGCAGATGAGCGCGAGCTCGTACTATCCGAGCGGCACGATTAGCACCAAGTCCCACCCGACGTCGCCGGCTAAGTCCGGCCGGGTCTACGCCAGTGTCGCTGAGATGAAACGCAAGGGCAAAGTAAGGATGCTCACGGGGCGAAGCTTCATTCATTTATCATTGATTGTTGATAGCTGTTACGTTATTTAAAACAAGAACAATAAAGAAATTGTAGCTGAGACTTCAATTTAGATATTTAGATTTAGTTAAGTAATGTAAGAGCAATTTATTACAGAAGAATAAAAAAAAGAATTGGCAAGCTATAAAAAAGAAAACAGATAAAATCAGGAAAGATGTAGAATATTGACAGATAAAATAATTATTTTAAGGTAAAAAAAGTTACTACCTATTTATCATCCGTTATTATAATGCTATGAAGCTACTATCTTATAATATACAACAGCTATCAACAATTTTTTGGCGACGACTGGCCACTTCCATAACATCAAATAATTACTTCTTTGCTAACTTTTTTTACAGTTAACATTTTTTTGAACTAATAAATTTGCTAATGCTACCCAGCTACAAATAACCAAAAATATCTCCAAAATTAATTCGAAAAAAAAATTGGAAAGTTGAGAAAAGCATGACCATTTTCTCTTCCAGTTAATGGTGGATGTTTGCATGTTCTCTGTTATAGTTGACTCTGAGTAAATCCAGTAATAATCGTGGAGCGCTCAGCGGATCGAGCGCCGAAGAGGACTACTTGTATTATTGAACAGCAGCAATGATATACATGTACATAATGTGAATGCGATTCTTGATTGATAAATTTATACTAGTCAAAATATTATGTTTTTGTACAGATTCTATACTTTTTTATTTTTGCGATTTTTAAAATCAATCATTAATCATCAACAAAATATTCTACATTTAATTTCGACATAATAAAGTACTTATTACCTTATCAAAATATTTCAAAATCTTACTGATTTTGGATGATCTAAGGTCCTATAAAAATTATTTATCATCATTTTTTAAATTAATGTTTTTACCTAAAATATTTTGAGACGTATCAATTTATTAGGGAATCGCATACAACAATAATTTTTTACTAGTGTGCATGGCATTTTTTGCATGAAGTTATGATGACTATGAAGGTGATTACAGATCGCATGTGAAATAATTCTTTTTAATTTTGATATGTGAATATATTCTTATTTAAATTTGTAAAAATTTTCATTTATTTAAAAAATTAAATATTTTTCACTTTAGCGACTGTAGTAAATAAAATAAAACCGATAAAATATTTCAAAATTACAATTCAAATTTTTATAGTGTCAATTTTTAATTCTTAAAGTTTTTCAAAAATATTAAAATAGTAAAACAAAATTGTCACTATACTTCAACACTTTTTACATTGTTTTATGTCACTTGATAATATCCGAAAAAATGATCACTGAAAGCACTGCTAGCATTTTATCACTATCCAGGGAACATAGGTAAATTTCCACTAATTCCTACTTGTATTCACTATGTACATAGTAAATATTGAAAATCTCAAATTTTTCTTCTAATTTTTTAGCTACTTTAATACTAATGTAGTTTAATATAGTTTTCTATATTATGAAATTAATCTATTACTTTGTACTTAAAACTATGCTTATTATACTCCAAGTATAATGTTTAATTCTTGCTCTTGGTATTTAATTAACTAGAAACAGTTTCAAATAAAAATATTAGTTCTCTAATAAAAACAAATACAAGTTTTACTCATTTCATGTAGTTTTCTAACAAATTTTTTATAAAATTCAATGCTGTGTACATCAACTCCTGCAATCCTAAATATTCCTTCACTAAGAACAATTCTACAAGTCACGCAAGCACGCAATAATGCGGCACTCGTTTTTTCGGACTAACAGTTAACTATGAATTATCGAAAATTCTCTTAAACAAAAAAATCTTAGTAATTAAAATACAATCTAATTAAATTTAATTTAATGAACGTTAAGTAAATCATTTCATGGTCAGCCCTCTCGATAATTCATATTTAACAGCCTATACCAACAAGTCTCCGCTAACCACCCCTTAAAATTCCAGTCGTCGCGAGTGCGCTTCTTCGGAGGGCTGGGCGGCGGCTCGGACCTGCACCGGGACTTCCACAGCACACCGGACCTGAACATCCAGGCGCAGGCGGGCGCAGGGGGCAGCCTCCTCGCGCCGAAAGGCCACCGCAGCCAGGAGGACGTCAATGCCGCGCTCGGCAGGAACGGTCTGCCACCACCCAACCACCCGCCTCCGCCGCCGCCCGTCGGCCAGGTCGTCAAGGTTAATGTTGGAGCACCGGTGCCCGACGTCGTCACGCCAGCTTCGGTTTATGATAATATGGCGCATATACAGCAGGTCAAAGGTGAGTTTAAATGAATCATTAAATGAGATTTCATACTAACTTTAATCTAAATAATTTCTTAAAAACTTAAATCTTTTATTAAAAACTTAATATGAATTTAATAACAGTAGGCATTAATTAACAATTAGGAATCTAGGAACTCTATCTAGAAATTGTTTTTAATATGAAATCTGTATATGGAAATATATGCAAACAAAAGTTCTTAATTAAAAAATAGTAAAAAAACGCACATTCAGTTTATTTACTATATAAATTTATGGCAAGGAAATTGTTACTTTTGAGTTGTTTAATAAACCAGTTACAGCTCTCAAACTAATTACCTTTTGTCAACTTTATTCAGTTATTTTTTTATAACTCAAGGTATCCCGACCTTCGGGTCACAGATTTTAATAATACTCACAAAGAAAAGATATTATCATCTTACACGAATACATGTGAAAAGATCATTTAATAATATTAATAAATTAATTTTTTTGTTTGTAATAAAATTACATTAATAATTACCTAATTTTTCAAGAAAAGAGTATTTTTTATAAAATTTTTATTTACAATACTTTACAATGCTTATTCATGTACATAAGTGATAAAGATTTAGTTAAAATACTGTTTCATAATAGTATTCGATTATAAAATAAACTATAAGAATATTAGATCAATCAGTAACTAAATATAGTGCAAAAAAATGTCCTTTTTCGACGTATAAATAAACACAGCATTGGTAGTTAAAGAGCTAGTAAGTACAATGGCACTCTTAAATCAGAATTTCCAAAAATTAAATCTAGCTCACTAAGTTAGACTCTTCTTAAAGTATTAATAAAATATTACAGAAGACTTCAATAATTTTGTATCAATCTTGAAAACCCTATAATTATTCCTGTAAAAATCCGTTTTATTTCCAGAATTAGCCGCAGCGACAGCGGAGAATAACTATGGCATAATGTCCAGCTTCCGGCCCTCGAATAGTGCGAAGCTGTACGCCTCACCGGAGGACATGAAGACGGTGGGCTACCGCTCGCTCAGCTTGCCAAGTCACTCAACGCGCTCGCAACTGCGCAAGTCGCACAGTCTCAGAACGCCGAACGGCGCCGGCGCCGGTGCCGCGACCTTTAAACCCGGTGTCGTCGCCAACGGCGGACCCAACGCGCCAGCCAGTGCACAATCCAACGGAGTCGCTCAAACCAACGGCAACCAGTACGCCCAGCCACTCAAGAATGCCAGGAGTCACAGTACCGCTGGTCTGATGAGGGAAAGGAAAAAAAAAGGAATGACTGCTAGCTCGTCGGCTTCTAATCTATCTAGCATTGCGGGAGGTACATTTATTCATAAGTTTATTGATTTCTGTAGGATAGAAAAGGAAGCACTACAGATTTTTTTAGATATTGATTTTTTTAATAAATTTAGTTCTTGTTTTTAATAAGATTCTCTTAACTGACTTTACTCAATAAACATAACATTTTTTAGTCTGTAAATTTTTATTAGATTAAAAATCTGTTTATATGTTTTATTATCAATTATTTAATTGATAGATTCATTGTAATAACATATACAGGTAATAACGCCGCTACAGGTCCAAATGCTCCTCCAATACCTGAACCAGACTACAGTCTAAGTGAATCAGAGAACGATGAAGATCTGACAGATGAAGGCGACGAATCTGAAATTGCTAAAGAATTAGAAAAGGCAGCGCAGCGTGAAAAACTGGAAGCAGCACGTGAAACCTCCGGTAACTCCAATGCCTCTGCCGGAAGCGGAAGCAGTAGCACCTCCTCAGGCTCTGGATCACTACCTCACTCTTTCAGTGTTGAGGAAATTCAGAACGTTAGAAAACAGCTCAAAGTAAGTAATTATAAAAAATTGATAAAAGATAAAACACTTTTTTATTTATTAACATTCGTTTAAGCAAAGTCGTATATCAAATTTCAAAATAAAAAATTTTATTCGTTTAATTAAACTATACTAATTTTCAGACTCAACAATCTCTTGTGGAAGATGGTGATAACAGTTCCAGTGGTGTAAGCTCTGATCAAGATATCCCCGTAGGTCCACCAACAGGCTTTGACGATACACAAGCTCGCAATAACGATTCAAATCATCATCATCAGCAACATATACACCATCAAAGTGAGATATTTTGCATAATTTCCTCACCTTTCTTACACTAGATTTGACTCAGTAACTTATTTATTAAACTATTTAAATAAAATATATTACGATATTTTAAATACGTAAGAGCTAATATAATAAATTAAAAGATGTCTTTCTAATTTACAACAAGGACCGAAAAAAGTAATAATATGATTTCGTTTCCACAGGTCACGATAAAGAGAATAGCGGTACCACTGTAGTGGTTGTAGGCGGGGGTTGTCCGCAGAAAAGGCCAGGTTACGGGGGCAGTGGTTTGCTGACAAGGCACGCGGTCAGTTTAGCGCAGTTGCCGCCGCCATTGGAAGCAGACGCCGAGGAGCAGAGCAACGACCTATTTGTACCTCCACCGCCAGAGTTCAACGCTGACGGTACGCCAGTAGTTGCAGCTGCTGGTGGTGCCGACGAGATCGTCTTTGCACCGCCTCCGCAATTCTGTGACAACGGCAAGCCTCAACAGCAGCAGCCGGTTGGCCAGCAGAAAGTCAAGATCATCGGCGTTGTACCCAAGGCCGCCGGCAACAATCAGGTTAAGCCGCCTAGCGGCAGACTTCACACCCAGTGAGAGCAGCCACCGGCACGCGGAAGAACTGAGATGCTAGATTTTTGAATGACTTGCGCTGAGCGTAATTTTTTGATACACCGGAGAATGGATTTCATGTTATCTTTAGGATTGGTAAAGGTGACTCAAGTATAGTTACTTTTTACGGAGTTCTCCGGTGTGTGAAAGTAGTTTGTTTTGGGATGAACAAGAATGTAAATCAAAATGAAATAATAATGTTTTTATTGATTGTTTTATGTTCGAAATGCGGTGCATTTCGTATTGGCGTTGATTTGAAAGTTTAATAATTAATCATTTTACCTGTGCCAAACATTTTACGAATCAAAAAAGGTTTATTTTATTTATTGAATTAATACTTATAAGTTTAAACGTTAATTTTAATGAGAGTTTATGATTTCGTTCTGATTTACAATTCTACGGTTTAATAAAGGATACGTGCCGACAGTAAAAATTCAATAAAATCGTTCAATTAAATATAGTACACTGTTGCTCTTAATGCACATTATAATTCAAAAAGATATGCCTGTCTAATAATAAAAAATGATTATTAATTCTAGTCCTACCCATACTAAGGGAATTATTATTAGCAAAAATTTATTAGCTGAAACAAAGATTTATAAACTTATTTTTTGAAGATTTTTTACTACAATGTTTTATCACTATTTACATTTCAATGTTATTAATAATATACAACCAATCTTCAAAAAATCAAAGGAAAATCGAATACGTATTTTTGTTTGAGTTAATAAATATTTTGTTGTATGCACTTTTTCCTTGGTTTAATGGTTAGGTAATAAAATAAGCTTTCACAAGAGGCATTTCGCGTGATTTTTTACTTGTGAAACCTAAAGTAATTAAGTGCGTGCAAATCAAGCTCTATATTAAATTTCAAGTCCAACTTAAAAATGTCGCTGAAGATTCGATTCTACATTTGGCATTAAATACAATTTTTGATGAATTTACACAGTTGTACGTATATAAACTTATTCTACGTGTTATTTATTTAGATAATATACTGTACAACTAAATTTTATAGAAATCTTCTAAAAACTTACAAAAAATCTCCATCTGCATTTAAATTATAAAATCTAATGAAAAAATTAGGTTTACGACTCTTAATTGGCTAAATTTAAAGATTGATCTTTAATGACTATAAACAATTTAATAAAAAAGGCAAAATAAATAATGAAAGATCATGTTCTCCAATACTTTTATTAAAGTATCATTAAAGGTTTAATAAAGATCATAGCATAAAACTGATACATAATTAAGAAGCTTGATGTTTTACCCAAGTTTTATACAAGTTGATATTAACAATTTGTATAAGTATAAAAATCAACCAATTTTTTACTTAGAATGGCTCGATAAACAATTTTTAAACTATTTAAAGTATTTAGAAATCAATCGTGGAATCGAATCTACGCCTTAAAACGATATGTAGTAATCAAGAAAAAAATAAAAGAAAACTGAAAGGAACAATTTTTATCGCAGTTGCTGTGGCCTAAAGAGGCACGCATTTTTCTGACATCATGAGGAGGCATACAAGAAAAAAAGTAATATGTGTATGAGCGACGATAGTTTGAAGTATCGCAACATTTACTAATTCTAAGTCGGATACGGGGTTTAGAGGCAAGCAAAAAGTAAAATACAAAAGTTGGAGTGTATGCGTGACAAAAAGCAAGTATATAATATATGAGGCGCGACGCGACGTTTGTTTTTCATACGATTTCTATTCTGACCACGACGTGTGTTTAATACTTTTTCAACGGGGTATATAAAAGTAAATCAGGGAAGAAAATATTAATTGTAATAAGTAAACGAGCCAGCACAATGGCGCTTTTATGCTCCTAAGCGCGTAATTTTCACCGCAAAATAAAAAAAAACAAGTTAATAAAAAGTAGTTGACACAACGAAACTCGGATTTACACCTTGTAGTACGTGAGCAAATTTTTGCCTCCGACACGTATATTTACGTAGTGGAAGAAAACTTTTTAGAATATAATATTATAAGCAACAGAAACAAAATACAATGTGTAATCCGCATACCTTCCATTTTTGATCAAGATAGTCCGTGTCATCTGCAGTCGTCGCTGTTTTTAGTATTTAAGGGTGTTTTTGTGTCTGATTGGAAAATTATATTTCTTGCTTATTGATAAAAAAATATTTACCATAAAATCAAATGTAAAAATATAGTTTAAAATAATTTAAAGTATTTAATACTGCTTAAAATTACCAACATGTTAAAAAATTACATAAAAATTATTTTACTTACTTTCCAATCAGACAATTTAGAAAAAAAGTTTATTCCAAACTTTTATTTATAAAAGAAACTTGTACAAATACAGAGAATACGGCACTTCATTTTATTTATAAAACTAGTTTTATTTTAAGCGATGAATGAAAATGAAAGGGATAGGAAGAAGCATGTAAAAAATAAAAATGATAAAAACTCGATGATGAAATATTTATGAATTTGGTCTCAAAATGCGAGGGTCGTCGACCGTAAGATTTTTATTGTGCATATTACTATCTTCGAGAGAATATATTATATATACATGTAATTTTAGTTCTTCCTTGTGCGTCAATAAACAATTAAAAATGCGACTTTGAAGCGCCTAAATAATTGTTTATAAATCGCCAAGCGTTACTCACAAAGTCATTAGATTCATTCTTTTAGTTCGTATATAACGTGTCAAAGTAAGATGTAAACACGGATGTTGGATGAGAAGACGATTTTATCGATAATCGAATATATAAGCATCCACTATTGAAGAAAAAAAATACATGGCATTAAAGCGACATGCCACTTTAAAATGCTATATATTATAAATATTAATTATATTATACTTTACTTGGCTTTGTAAGATAGGTCGTATACGATTTTTGTGAAAAAAGCACCTCGTCCCCAAACATGTTCTTTTTTCTTTTTCTTTTTTAGTTAAAGAAAAGATGAAGAGGAATAAAAGATGAATAAGAGAGCGAACGATCAATATTTATCTCATTTACCGCTGCAGCGTTGCATTTCTTTTATAATTTTGTTCTTGAGCTCACGCTCGAACGCATTTTTCCAGAGGATCCTCGTCGATCGACACAGTATAGAAATGACGAAGAAGATAAATGAAGATGGCGTGTAATAATTATTTCTCGTTGTATATATAATATAAATGTAATCTTCCTTTCTTCGAAGATCCTTTGTGCAATCAGTAAACGTAAAGATAAAGCGAGTCTATCGCACCTCCCAAGAGCGACTCACGTTAATGATATATTATATTGTATATATTGAATAACATTACTATGTGTTAACAAAGAATTACGATGGTGATTAATTTTATATTTATATAATTGCTATTATTATCATTATTATTATATTACAATTCATTATTATTGTCAACACTATTAAGGATATCGATATGATTATGGAAGTAACGTTTAAGGAGCTCCGAGAAAAATGTTGCGCCTCTCCCGAACAAAGGAAGAAAAATATATAAAATTTTTACTTTGTCAGAGCAATTGATCGGAGAAGGCGAAAATTAGTATTATATAATAAATGGAATGTATGAGTGTCGACGAAAGTAGGACAAGGAAAAAGTAAGCTGCGTTGTCTTGATGTTTCCTTTCTATAACAAGTAAACCTTTTCAATTCTCAGGCGTCGCAGTTTGATTTAATAATTTAATTTCTTTATTTTTAAAATACGTTGAATTTCTAAATTTAAAACTTTATTGAAGAAATGTAATTTTGTTTTAATTTTGACTCGTCGTCTGTTGATACGCATGAAGGTATACTTGGTATATACAAGTAGCGGATCTGAGTCTGTATAATCTAGGTCTGCTTCTGTTTTATTCGTCCCTGCGATGCTCGAAAAAAATCGAATTCAACAGATGAAGCGCGCGACAAATGATAATCGAGAATTTTCGAGCTCTGCTAATTCTTTATGGCCTTTTGCGTTCCAATCGATCCGTCAGTACAATTTTACCAGCCAGTTTGTAATGAAAAAAAACTCAATGTATTTATAGCGTGATTTGCGCATACGTACGTTGACGAGCGTATATTATTATTATTACATATAATAAAGAATATTATATAAATTATACGAAGAAACAAGGAAAAAATGAAATATATTGAATTCCAAATATTTTCAAGTGTCAGAATTTAAAAGAAAAACCTTCGCATTTATGAGTGACGACAGCATTCTTAAGTTCGAGGCATACAAAAACATAATCGGATAATAAAACATAAATTTTGAATCTGTTACTTCGTATTTCACAGGTGTTTGAGATCAGCTTAATTGAAAGAAAAGGGCTGACTTTAGACGGACGATATTTTATAGTTAAAGACATTCCTGCCAAATCGTAGTGTAATATATAATGAATATCCAAATTTATTGAAGAGTTGAGAAAAAAGGTGCAAGAGAGAATTGAGAGAAAGAATGAAGGAGTGCGTGAACGTATTTATGATTAAAAAACTAAACAGCACCGATGATACCCATCTTTAACTGTTTCGATTACTTTTATTGTATACGTTCGACGGTTCCATTTACATACAATTTACAATTGACACTTACGCAATGTACTCGACAGTTTAGTAGCTCTGTATCTTCGATATTGCGAAAAAAGTCTTTAAAATTTAAAATTGCATTGTTTTTTTATCTTTTCTTGATCATTCCTAATCTATTCATGAAATTTTAATTTCTTTAATTAAAATTTTCTTTTAATGAATTAATTTACAAAAATTATATATTATTCATCCAGGGGAGTGGGAAGAGCCTGGGCGCCTTTGGGTGCCCGCCCGACTGGTCGCTAGGTGGCGTAGCGCCGGGTTTGTCGCGCTCGCTAGCAGACCAGTCGAGGCAAGTGGATATATGGATCCGGGCTCAGAGGGTACTCATGGCGTCTGGGGCAAGGGTTGCCCATCGTCAGCCCCACTGACGAGTCTTCGTGGGCAACCTTGTGGCCCATGTCTGTCCTGACGGCTTTTTGAGGTGCTTCCTCCAACCTCCTACAAAGTAAAAACGAATTTATGCACCCCTGCATCAAAAAATAATATTCGTCACACCACGCTTCGCTCGGGCAGTAAACGCACACTCGAAAAAAATATTCTCGTTCGGGCAGTAAACTCACCGCGGGAAAAATCTTTTACTTTTGCCCCTTGTTGCATAATGTACTATTATGCACCCCTACATCGAAAAATAATGTTCGTCACACGGGCGTAATTAGACTTTTACTCTCTAACGCGATCGCGATGAACTCGGGCCGGCGTACGGTGCGCAAAATCTTATTTTACGCACTTGTTGCATAAAGTACTAATAATTCTATTAATTGTAGATTTCAATTCCTACTGAAAGAATTCCAACAAAGTCTCATAATTGTGGTATTTTTTTATTTTTCCAAACTTTTTTGTTTTATGTTGTAACCGGAACGGCCTCTTGCCTGACCGGAGTTTGAGACCCGCCGTTACAAAGGCTCCTCGCTTGCACGCGAGTAGCCTCGGTCAAAGAATATACCCAGGCGCCAGACGTCCAGACGTCAGCCTATTTAAATCAAATTTAAAAGAGTTTTACTTTAAAAAGTAATAAAAAAAAGGTGTTTATTCATAATTTCTCTTACGGGGCAAAGTTTAAGATATGCTTGGTAACGATGTATCTTTCTCCTCTTACTTTGATTTTATACGTTGCTGTTAGTTCTTGAGCATTGACTCATTCCTGCAACTTCTGACATGTTTCATCAGCGTTCTGGAGGTCGATAATATTTTTGAAACCCCTTATTATTGCGCGGTCGGATTTGCGAGTATAAATGGCAGCGATTAATGTGTCTACTGCGTTTTTATTTGGTAGCTGGGCCAGAGCCCTAAATAATGCATCGGCGAGTAAATTCTGTATCCCAATACGTTTTTGAGTGTGCCGGATAGGATTTCAGCGGAAGGGAGAGTGGAATTGGTTTCGCCAAATAAATAGATAGAATTAGAGTTAACTTAACTATATTCTTAATCCTCTATTAAATTAAGGAGCGTCAATGGAGCGGAATGATGGAACGGAACTGTACCGAAAGTGTTCCAAAAGTTTACCGGAAGTGCATAGAAAGTGGATGGGAAGTGTATCGAAAGTAAATCGGAAGTAAATTAAATCGAAGTTTGTTTGTTTGTTTGTTTGTTTGTTTGTTTGTTTGTTTGTTTGTTCGTTTGTTTGTTTGTTTGTTTGTTTGTTTGTTTG